>JAPQWV010001146.1:0-118784 GCA_027422505.1 Craterostigma plantagineum | reverse complement strand
TATTTATTGCTTTCATTATTCCTTAGTGGGACCTTTGCCTACATATATCTTCTATAGTCGGCATTACCTACATTTCAATGCAAGGTTATTAGAAACTATGAATGCATGATTAGAAAGTAGTACTATAACTAAATTATATGTATATCAATTTATAAGCTAAGAAAGGCAAAATATCTTTAACAAACTCGAGTGGTTGCGGGTCTAAAAACAGTGTGCGAGGGGGGGATTCATTAATGGTTATTATTACATCCTCAAAAACAACGAAGGACCGAAAAAAGCCAAATAAGATAAGCTCAGCAGCCACTTCGCTCGAAGCATTAAATATTTCACATCAAACAACACCGACGATGTCGATTGCGA
The DNA here is from genome assembly GCA_027422505.1 of Craterostigma plantagineum. Classification (NCBI taxonomy): domain Eukaryota; kingdom Viridiplantae; phylum Streptophyta; class Magnoliopsida; order Lamiales; family Linderniaceae; genus Craterostigma; species Craterostigma plantagineum. The sequence goes on along the minus strand of JAPQWV010001146.1, from coordinate 118,424 downwards.
TTTTCAGCAGATAAATTCTGCATTTCTTCTTTCAAGAGAGGTATAAATGACGAATGTTTCCGATGCGGTGGTGGGCAACTTGACGACGCTGTATCTGTTGGTGATCGCGGCGATGAAGGCGTACGGACTGGCCGCGGGGAAGAGCTACAGCGGCGGCTGCGTTCTGATTCGTCGACTTTCGTGGTGGTCGTCGTCCTCTTGCTGAGCCTCGCCTGCGACGTGTCGAGGAAGGTCGCGCGCGCGGCGGCGGCGGCTCGCTCGGCGACTGAGAGCGAAGGCCATCGCCGCCGCGACGACGAGATGTGTCGGGGCGGAATATGCTGGCACGGCGTCGCCGTCAAATCTCCTGTTTCTCAGGTCCGATTTCGACTTCCTCAGCACGACGATCAAGTGAACCTAAGATGAATATATGTTTTCATAGATCATGCAATTTACCATAGTGTTGTTAACAAAAATACCATGATGCATATATTTTGTAACATATTTTTGTAATGAATCTCCGAAGGTATGAATGACTTGTCAGTAACTGTTTCAAGTTCTTTCGTAAATTATTTAATTAAACATGATTGATGTACCTGTAGGCTGTACTGTAACGAACGAAGCTTATAAAATAAATATAAAAAAAAAATTGAAAAGCACATGAAAGAAGACAACTCTTATTGGGTGGGCCAAAAAGGCCAATAAACTCTTGGTCTTATCAAAGATTTAAGTCAAACAAGCGAAACGATAACCCCCAAACAGACAAGTAGGTAAAAAATATACCATAAGTAATCATAATTTTTGTATGTTTGTCAAGAATCCAACTAAACTAGCCAAGAATCGCTAATCCATAAATAAGTGACCTTCTCTTCCGAGTTAAATTAGCTACTCCATCAGTAATCAGAAGATCCAAAACTCCCTAATAATAAGATGATAAAAGTAATTACATGTAGATTTGCCAGTTGGTGCATTTATTGACTTTTCAAATATTCAATTCCAGAATGTCCCTACAGCTACAACATTAGAGTAATAAAATACCAGCAAACATTAATTTCATCTGTCATAAATTATAGGGATCATAACATAATACATACATACATACATCATAATTCAAATCTCGGCCACACTTGGACTACAAACAAAACCCACCATTTTATTACAAAAGACAAAGCCGTGAGTAAGCACACACACAACATCAATCATAATCATATAACAAACGATCAAAGTTGATAAGCTTATTACTATTACAGGTACTAATAGCTTGCTGTGGAGGATTAGTAAGCATGTAGACAACCTCCCTCATGGTGGGCCGGTCCGAGCTCTCGTCCTCGACGCACCTCATGCAATCCTAAAGAGGTTCACCGCGCTCGACAAGGCGTAGCCCTTGAGCCTCGGGTCGACGATCGCAAGGACCGAGCCTCGTCGTCGGCTCGTACGAAAGCTCGGACACGACCTTTCGCACCACCTCACTATGTCCATCCCGTCCCCAAACTCCCCCGGGCTTCTTCCCGTGATGAGCTCCAGAAGTACCACTCCGAAGCTGTAAACGTCGTCTTCTGGTCCACTTCAGCGTGTACGCATATTCTAGAACATTCAAAATTAAAATCAAGATCGTCATTCACGTAAGAAACGGCATAAATACGAGAAATTGTTGAAAGATCATCAATTCACCAAAAAGCTAAAAATTTCACTACTAGACTAATTTCGTTCTTCAAAATAAGAAAAAAGTGAAATTTTTAAATGGGTCATCGTGAGGATTGAAGTCAATACGTTTTAGGGTGAATTCTAGTGCCATGTTAAATGACCGCTTCAACTAAAAGCTTAAGCTTGTGCGCGAGGTATCAGTTTTACATATTAAATTTAAATTACGTACCCACACTCACGTCCGGACTGACTTTTTTCTTATCCTAGGATTGGCGTGTAATATTCAAAGAGTAATCATAAGGATTCGAACACGCAACCTTCACCAGTTGATACTAATACCATATCGAACCACAACTTCACCTAAAAGCTAAAAAGACACGCAGTGCGTCCTTTCCTAAATTTTATATCACATTTCGAACAAAAACACAAAAAATAAAAAGAAAGAAAGAAATCCATACCAGGGGCAATGTATCCGTACGAGCCGGCGATCGCAGACATGCACTCGCTCGCGCCGCCGTCCTTCAAGAACTTTGCGAGCCCGAAGTCCGCAACGTGCGCCTCGCAGTCCGAGTCCAGGAGTATGTTATTGCACTTGACGTCCCTGTGTATGATGGACGGCGAGCAGTCGTGGTGGAGGTAGCACAATCCCCTCGCGGCCTCCACCGCTATGCGGTACCTCGACTCCCACTGAAGGTGGGCCCCCTTCGACCCATGGAGCATGTCTCCCAGGCTCCCGTGGGACATGTACTCGTACAGCAAAAAGGTTCGCCTCCTTGTTCGAAACGTAGCCCAAGAGGCGCACGATGTTTCGGTGCCTGATCCTTCCCAGGGTTCGAACCTCGGCTGCGAATCCGTGGTCGTTGCGCCCGTTGCTTCGCCCGGTCAGCTGCTTTATAGCCACGTCCACGCCATTGGGCATGGAGCCTCTGTAGACCGTCCCCGCCCCGCCTTTGCCTATTACGTTCTCCTCTCTCAGGCATTCTATTACGTCCTCGACTCGAAAGTCTAGCCTTTGGAATACGGTTAGCTTCATTGCCTCGACTTTACCGAGTGGATTCTTCGAAGCGCGACGAACGACGTGGGCAGCAGTAGAAGGGCGAGGATTATTGATGCGACGACTATGACTGTGACCTTTACGTAATAACGTCTCTTAGGGCTGTGGTGATCTGACGAGCAGTGGGCTGCATTCGGCTTGCATAGGTTGGGATTGCCCGTAAAGAATCGCTCGTCGAGGACTTTCAGTAGGCCCGAGGAAGGCAGTCTGCCTGAGAATTCGTTGTAAGAAAGGTCCAACACTGTTAGGCTCTTCATCAGGCCGATTTCGCCTGGGATTTCGCCGCTGAGTGTTGTTTTTCGAAAGGTTGAGGGCATTTAAGTTCTGCAGCTGAGAAATAGTCCTTGGGATCGAAGATTCGAAGTTGTTTCGGCTGAGGTCGATGAAGGTTAGGTGCGAGCTTTGGGCGACCGAGGGCGGGATTTGGCCGGTGAAGGTGTTGCCGCTTACGTTGAGCTTCGTAAGCTTCTCGAGATCGAATACTTCGTCGGGCAAATATCCGTCGAGTTTGTTGTTTGCTAAGGATAGGATTTCGAGGCTGACCAAGTTCTTGATCTCCTTTGGGATGTGGCCCGTGATGAGATTGTTCGAAAGCTCTACGTTGCCCAGAGAAGAAGCAGACATCTCCCTCGGCAGTTCGCCAGTGAAGTGGTTGTCGTTCAGTTCGAGCATGGACAGCGACGGCAAGGAGAAGAAGCCAGGTGGGATCGTACCGTTTAGGAAATTCTCCTTGATTCTGATCTTCGTAAGAGATTTGCAGGCGCCCAATTCCTCGGGCAAAGGGCCGTAGAAGAAGTTCTTCATCAATATTAACGTTTTCAGCCTCCCTCCGCGGCAGAGATCCTTGGGTATGGTTCCCGTTAGGTGGTTGTTCGTAACGTCGATGAACAGTAGCCGACCGTTGCTGCCGAGGTTTTCCGGGAGAGTCATGGTGAAGTTGTTGTCCCAAATCTGTAACACTTCGAGGTTTGGGAGGTCGCCGATGAAGCTGGGAAGTGGGCCCACCAGCTTGTTCTGAAACAAGTTGATTAGGGTTAAGTTCTTGAGCTCCGAGAATGTCGCCGGAATTCTGCCGTCGAGCGAGTTTATCGACAGGTCCAACGACATTAGGCTCACCAGCCCGGAAAGCTCCGGCGGGATATGTCCGGTGAGGTTGTTCACCTGAAGGAACAGCGTATGGAGATGCTTCAGATTCCCAAGGCTCGACGGAATCTCGCCGGTGAGGTTGCAGCTGCCGAGGCTGAGGAGCTTCAGGGATTCGATCTCCCCGAACTCCGCCGGAATTCCGCCGTCGTATTTGTTGAAGTATCCCAAATACATCTCTTCGAGGCCTTTAATCCTCGCCAAGCTCTTAGGTATTTTCCCAGTCAAGCTATTGCCCTGAAGAGCAAGAATCTTCAAGCTCTCAAATTGCCGTATATGTAAGGTATTTCGCCGTCGAAGTAATTTCCGCCCAAGATCAATATGCGAAGCTTCTTCAGCTCCACGAAATCCACCGGCAAAGGCCCGGAGAGGTTGTTGTTGTAGACGTCGAAAACCTCGAGCTCCGTCAGTGGACAAGCCGCCGCCGCCGCCGGCGGGAAAAGAGCCGTTGATCTGATTGCAGCTTAGGTTCAGGTACTTCAGCGACGTGAGGTTGAAGATTTCGACGGGGAAAGGGCCGGTGAGGTTATTGCATGCGAGGGTGAGGTTGACGAGGCTGCTCAGCCGGCCTATGACGGGGAGATTACGCCGAAGAGTGGAACGCCGGTGATGTTCAGGGAAACGACGTTGGAGCCTCGTCGCACGTGACGCCGGAGAAGGAGCAGTGCTGCGACGGCGACGGCGGCGACGCCCAGTCCTCGAGGCCCGAGCCTGACGAGCCTATCAGAGACGCCTTGAGGGTCAGTAGCGTTTCATGGTCCGATGAATCGGCGGCGACGATGGCCGGCGGCGAGAGGCTATGGCTGAAGAAGATGGAGATGGCGAGTAGTAGAAAGAAGGAAGGTATTGATTCTTCTTTCATGGTTGGCTTAAGCTTATCTACTCTATTACTGCAATGCAATACAACCACTGCTTGTAAGAGATGAGGTTGCTTTGATGAGATTCTCTATGAGTTAGAAGAGTGTTTTAATATGCTATGAAAAGTGGCAAAAAGAATCGTCCATTAATGGGGCGAAAAGGTAAAAAACGTTTAATTTATTTTTGGATTCTTCTTATTCTGTTTAGTCTTCTGAGTCGTCTTTCTTTCCTTTTCTTTCATGGTCGTCTGCGTATCAGATGGGTATTGGCTATTGGATTATTCGGGGACGTTGACGTTATTGACGGCGTTAAATTTGTGTTACCTGAGAGTAAATAATTATAGCTGAGGGTATCCTATTTATTTCATTCAATATTAAGAACGAATAAAAGATCAGTTACTACCATGAGTGTTGCCAAGACTTTGTTCAGACAGATAGCGATTGATTGGGTGAGAAGTATTAGTGATTCAGAGCAGATATCAGATATCAGAAAAGTTTCATAGGCTTTTCAAGACGAAACAAAACAAAAATAGGGAGTAGACTTTTCGCTTACTACCAAAGCAGTCTCATGCCGTAACATTAAATGCTCGTTTGTGTGTGTGTGTGTAAGACAATTTTGCTACGGCCCATTATTTAATACATACACATACATGCCAATGGAGGGGCGGAAATTTACCGTTTTTCACCTGTGTTGGTCGGAAGTATATGTTAATTATCAATTTATTATATGAAAAAAAAGGATCTTTAGTAGGATACGACTTTCGTAGGCTGTTCGAAAAATGTATACAAGTGAATCCAGAGAACTGTCTGACGCGCGGAATGAAAACACATCAACGCAAAAGCAACATATAATGATGATGAGATTGTGCTGTCATTCAACCGTCAAGTCATGCCGTCGTTATGTGTATTATTTTAGGGTTAATTCAATTTCAGGTCCTACTAGAGTTTGGCTTAGGAATAAGGACTAACTTTTCGAAAAATTAAGTGTCAGATCCTAAAATGACGCAAAAGACATATTTAACCCTGACATATCCAAATTACGCTGCATACCTAAATAATCCGTCCAGCCAATTATAACAGTTCGGCGCTGAAAAATAACACTTCCTTTCACCTTGGATAACAACAGTCTTGTATTGAGTACAATGTGTCGTCTATTTAGTAACAAATGACGTCGCAGAAGTAACACAACATCAAAAATAATACCGATTCTACAACATCATTTGTTAATGTGTTACTGCAGGAATCAGTATTATTTTTGAATGATGTGGTATTTCTGCGACTTAATTGTTACTAAATAGACGCCATATGGTACTCAATACAAGACTGTTGTTATCCAAATGAAACGAAGTTTTTTTTTCCAGCACAAAACTGTTATAATTGTTCTTGAACCCTCCACCCGACCATTCCCCCTATTTCCCTAGACAGAAAATTCATCATTATAGGGAGCAATGCTCGATCAGTGGGAAAATAGGGTTCGATAGTCCGATGTATAAAAAATGCCTGTTAATAACATTTGACTGTCGACAAGTAACGTCTTAGACGTTAAAATAACACTTACGATTTTACGGTAACAAATCAGTATAACTGTGTAACATAAAACTGACGTCAAATACCATTCAGAAATCACTTTTATTAAGGGTAATTTTGTCAAATCACAGTTTTGAGTCCTTTCACTTATTTTTTGAAAAAAATAGTTCCTTAAAACTAAAGAAAATTCTGACAGGGCCTGATTCCTAATTTTAAAATATAGTAGGGCCTCAGACAAAATTTGCCCATTATTGTACTAATGACATCATTATGGGTATTATTCTACTAATAGGTAGCTAATTTTTACACATATATAACATGATAACGGGGAATGAAAATACATGGAAGGCAAAGTCAATATATAATGATGCTGTCATTCAACTCACGCTGTCATTATGGTATTATTTTACTAATAGGTAGCCGAGTTTTACTCTACATATATAATATGATAACGGGAAATGAAAACACATGGAAGACAAAGTCAAGATATAATGATGAGATTGTGCTGTCATTCATACCGTCAACTCACGCCGGCATTTATGACTATTATTCTACTAATAATTAGTATATTTTTACTCTACATATATAATATGGTAACGGGAACGAAAACAAATGGAAGGCAAAGCCAAAGTATTATGATGAGATTGCGCTGTCATTCAAACCGTCAACTCAGGCCGTCACTAGGATATTATTCTACTAATAGGTACCAGATTTTTACTCTACATATATAATATTATAACGGGAAATGGAAACACATGAAGGCAAAACCAAATATAATGATGAGATTGCATTGTCACTCAAATTGTCAAATCACGACGTCACTATGGGTATAATTATACTAATAGGTAGCAGCTTTTACTCTACATATACAATATGATAACTGGGAATGAAAACACATGGAAAGCAACCAAGATATAGTGATGAGATTGTGCTGTCATTCAAATCGTCAACTCACGACGTGACTATGGGTATTATTCTACTAATAGGTAGCAGATGTTTACTCTACATATATAATATGAAACGGGGAATGAAAACACATGGAAGGCAAAACCAACATATAATGATGAGATTGTGCTGTCATTCAAATCGTCAACTCAAGCCGTCACTATGGGTATAATTCTACTAATAGGTAGCAGCTTTTTACTCTACATATAATATGATAATGGGGAATGAAAATACATGGAAAGCAAAGCCAAGATAGTGATGAGTTTGCGCTGTCATTCAAATCGTCAACTCACGACGTGATCATGATTAGTATTCTACTAATAGGTAGCAGATTTTTACTCTAAATATATAATATGATAACGGGGAATGAAAACACATGGAAGGGCAAAACCAAGATATAATGATGAGATTGCGCTGTCATTCAAATCTTCAACTCACGCTGTCACTATGGGGAATTTTTTACTAATAGGTAGCAGATTTTTACTCTACATATATATATGATAACGGCGATGAAAACACATGGAAGTTGAGATTGCGCTGTCATTCAAAACCGTCAACTCACGCCGTCACTATGAGTATTATTCTACTAATAGGTAACAGCTTTTTTACCACATATATAATATGATAACGGGAAACACATGAAATGCAAAGCGAAGATATAATGATGAGATTATTGTCATTCAAATCGTCAACTCACGCCGTCACTATGAGTTATTCTACTAATAGATACATATTTTTGCTCTACATATATAATATGCCGGCATTCTCGATTCTTTATTTTTTAATTAATTTATAACTATAAACAAACTTACAGAAAAATCTTCCGTTCACAATATTACAACACATACATTCTCATGCATTCCGATTCGGAAAGGTGGAGCCACGAACGAACCAAAGTCAAAATCTATTTAAAATATAAAGGAATGCCTACCATGACCAAAGGTAGACTTTCTAAAATACATAAATAAATCATTCGTATGGAACTGAAATATTCAACTATTTCATCAAGTTTACTATTGTACTGCGGGACTTGATTTATGTGTTAAATTATATATTGTGAGGATATTTACTAGCCGCTGAACTTGTGGAACATAAACCAAAATAAAAAGCTAGTATATATTCGCCCATTTTAAAAGAATGGGGAATATATTCGAATTCTCAACATGATAATGTTTGAGTAAAAAATTGACAAGGGGACTAGTTAGAAGCTGAAGATAGTGATGGGAAGATTATATTATATTGCTATAATATTTAATGAGTATTTTGTGTTTTTATCGGGTTACCCCATACCAATACGAAAAAGCAAATACAATATGTTCCGGCCCAACATTGCAGTCCAAATATTTGGGCCATTCTTCCACAAGCTTAATGGGCTGACGGTAAAGCCTAATATACGTATTAAGCCCAATATGTTGTTGCTTATTTTTAATTTATTTTAAGATTAAGGCTTATGTTGCATGAGCTTTAAGAAGGGAGGGAACTGTTTATTCGACGAGGAAGGATATGGTGGTAATAATAATAATAGTAATAATATTAAAAATAAAAATATAATAATAATAAATAATAATAGCAATAATAATAATAATAATAATAATAATAATAATGAAGTACTTTTTTCCAAGTAGTGGCGCATGACAGCCCAAGCCGCATAATCTTGAGACCCTCATCAGGTTTTTAAACGTTTTTAATCTATGTTTAATAAAAATATTAATTAGCTTATAAAATCCCTTACATACAGTCAAAAATTGTTGGCCAGGGACCACAAGTTCACTAACCTCTTTTTGTCGTTGTATGCTTTCCGCCCTTAACCAAAAGTTATATGGTATATAACGTAATAAATAAGTAAATAACATGTTTAACAATTATTTTCTTATCAATTACTTGGGTTTATAACAATCCTAAAACGTACAATTGGTCCTTATTTGTTATTGTTTGATGGGAGCCATCAAAAGCGCAAGTTGTTTCCGCGCACGATTTTAATAATGTAATTTCCATTTTATCGTTTACATTTAATTCCACATTGAATGAGAAACCAGGATTTCATGTGCCTCGAAGGTTCTGTTGGTGGCATATATGAGAAAACCTAAATAGATTGTCATAAAATGGATTCTAATGAAACGTTTTAAACTTTCATCCACAAGACGACAAAGTCTCTGTTTAAGGAAGCTAATAATGCTAATTAAATATAGAGTAAAACACTCCTTTTTTAGCAGAAAAAAATGGTCTTAAAGAATGCTATTACAGGAAAAGTTGGGTATCTTTAAAACAAAAAAAGGAAAACTTGGGCACGATTCCAATATGTTTGAGGGGTCGTAATACTCATACATGTAAAATTAATTAATACTAAATAATGTCCAAAGCTTGTGTGACACATTCACCTTATTATTACAACCTTCTTCATCTGTATTTCTTATATATATTTACTCAGGCTGCTCAAAATATCGTACCTTAGTTAAGTCAAGAAACCCTAATTCTACTCCAACTTGAAATGCCTACTGACCATAGAAGCACAAATCTCAGTTGCTTCTTCTGCGTTATGAAGGATCCTCCAAACTCGCGGACAAAGAGAAGTACGATAAAGGAATACCTCAAACGCATGCCCGAAGATTCCATCGATGATCAAGAACTCATTCTTGTAATAAGCTGGCTATGGAAATCTGCAATGACCATGCCCGAAAATCAAGAATTCCCATCCCTCGGAATATTCAGCTGCATGGCTCGTTTGATAGTTCGAGCAACTCAAGACAAGCCATGGCTATCCAGACATCAGAACGTATACATACCTTACTACGCAGCCCACATAATCGGTTCTTACACCATGAGAATATCCCAATTTGCAGTAACAGCGGTCGAGTCTGGCGTCATCCCACCATTGTTGGAGCTTCTGAGAGGTAATAAAATGAGTTGGGTTGAACAGAGAGTAGCAGTTAGAGCACTCGGCCATCTCGCTAGCTATGAAAAGACCTTTAAGCCCTCATCCCACACGAGGAAGAGTTGATCAAGCTTTCCATGAGCTTGGCATCTTCTTGCCTAGAAGTCGTTCATAGAACGTTCGTAGGAGTTAGGGATAGGAAGAAGATAGTCGAATATCATCGAAATTTACTCACTAGAGGCGTCGTAGGATCAGCAGAGGTAGAGATCCGTAAAGCAGAAGAATGGGCCAGCCAGATTCAGCGTTGGAGCTTACACCTATTGAACTGTTTTGCAATTAGAAGGAGATGCTTACACCTCATTTGTAATAAAAAAGAATTCTTGGAGGACTTATGTCGAATGTGGGCTAGCCATGGAAGTTCGCCCTCAGGCATTGGATTATTGAGAACGCTTTGTTACTGCAGCGTAGGAAGATCGAAGATTGCTGATTCAGTTTACGTCGTCGAGAGCCTTTGTAATCTTTCGAGATCTTCAGACGATTGGCAGTATATGGGGATCGACTGTCTTCTACTTCTGCTTCAAGATTCTTCTACATGTTATAAAGTCGTCGAAATGGTTGTTCCTTACCTCCTCGACTTAGTCGAGCTTCGAAACCTACGCAGAAGGAGAAACATAGGCGAAACGATAATTAGGGTTCTTACAGGTGTGTTCAGACATGATAGCTCGACGATCAAGAACTTCTCCGTGCGCGAAATAAATAGGGTTTTGAAGAGAAAACGTATAGTAAGGAAGTCGAGGCTAAAATGGTTTTAGTCGCAAGGAAGAAGAAACGACAAGGCAACCGTAGTTTCTCCATGGGAAGGATCGAAGCAGTTATTGAGTACAGTGAAGCTTTGGAACTCTTCCCTTTGAAGAAGTACGAAAGCGAAAGAAGTGTGCTGTACATCAATAGGGCTCACTGCACTTTGTTGCTAGAGAAGTTAGATTCTGCCATTAGCGATTCGACTAGGGCTATTTGCCTTTGTTCGAAGACTAATAATATCAGTAAATATAACAGCGCTATTTGGATAAGATCGCAGGCTTACGACATGAAAGGTATGGCGAAAGAGAGCTTGATGGATTGTCTGAAGTTGATGATGAATAACTACAGTCGCTGCTGAGCTGGCAGGACCCGAGGGCCACAGATATGTTCATGATCTTCTCATAATCTTTAGGATTAGTATAATATTTATATTATCTTGCAATTTCCGCAAATCAAGCGAAATATTCCAAATATTTAAACCAATCGTGTATGCTGTTTTTTTAGATCTATGTTGGAATAGAACCTTACTTCATTTTTTGCGGGAAAGATCTAGGGCTAGGCTAAGGTTGATCAATTGTAACAACTTCGTAAACGTATATTCTATATATAGAAAAAATGGATCCAACGCACTCAATTGGGTGAAATTTTTGAATTAGATCGTGCTACATTGAAATCGGATGGTGTTTTGCGTAGTAGTCCAATGGGTTCGTTTGTTTTTTGTCATGCTTCGTTTGCTTTGTTCTTCTTCTTCGGACACATTTGGCATGGTGCTAGAACTTTGTTTTGAGATGTTTTTGCTGGTATTGACCAAGAGACGTTCAATTAGAGTTTGGAACATTCCAAAACACTTAGCAATAAGAAAACCGTAGATCTTCCACAATGCACGTTTGGGGCCTTTCCTGCGCAGCTTAGGTGGAAGGCGAAGAAGGCCTCCTCTAGGAATGGGCCAAACGGGTCATTTCTCGAGTCTACTAGGTCTGTAACTTTATGTCATGGTATGCAAGTTTTTATATTTGAAATACTTACACAATCAAAATTAGATATCGCCATGGATCTAAATAGTTGAATTGATATATCATCGGATGAGTTGATGTTTTTCAACTTATCAAAGCAAAATCTGAGCGAATTTTCATGTTTTCGAGTGAAATCGATGTTTTTCGATCAGTTCGATTTTTCTTCGAATTTTACTAGAATCTCCTTCCTATCAAGAATAATCCAACTAGATAACGTTGCTGGGAAGATATCTTATGTGGATCAAATATAGGCTGCGTCTAGTTCAACATATAAGAAACATCATATAATTTTTATCATGAGATAATAATCTTAGCTATGAGATAGTAATATTGAGGTAACAGTTATGAGATAGTAATATTGAGGTAACAGTTTTTATACCCGTTCAGTTTACAGTTTAATATCTAATCCGACAAATGTCAATTTACCAATTTAACCCCTTTTGCCCCTTTACATCACAACACATTCACCATCGTTTTCTTGTTCTGTATCATATCAGCCATCTCCGGCCTCAACGCCTTAACCACCTGACCACCATCTTCGGTCTCTACTCAGCTGCCTTCGCCACACACGTCAACCTCAACTGTAGCATCTCCACTGTATCTTCTTTGACACAACGATTCTTCAACAAATTTGGCATAAAAAAACCTTGTCTCGTCGACCATCCGCGGAATCCAACCCATCTCGTCTCGCCTGGTTGAAGCCCTCAACCACCGCGCCTCTTATCGAGATATATCCGTCAACACTGAACACCTGTGCCTCACCGACCGCCTCCCCGCCGCTCACCAGCAGCGCTTCTACCCTCACGCCGACCTGCGGCACCATCTTTCTTACCGCAGCGGTAGAGAGCCAGTCGTCCTTCAGACCCGTAGCCATCCCTTCGCCGACGATGGTGCCTACCTCATCGGGGAAGTTGAGCTTCGCCGTGGGTCCTCGGAGGTAAAACGACGGTGTCATAAGCACGCGCAGCCGCGACGACGGGGTCCTCGACCTCTTGTTTGGCTCGCGCTCCACCATCCACTTGCGCCGTCTTTCACCGCCTCAAACTCCACAGGCGCCGTTTATGATGGCAAGCTCCATAAGAGTTGTCGCTGTGGTTTCTGTTATCGCCGTAAGGGTTAGAACTTATTGATGGAAGGATTAGGGTTATGTAAGGCTGGTTTTGTAATTTTATATATTAGTAGGTTGGGTGGGTTGAATAAGTTATCAAGCCCAGATCGGTTGGTTAAATTGTAGTGGATTTATTGATTTATTGTAACGGGTCGTTGAGTTATCTCGGGCTATATACAAATTTACAGTTTCAAACTGAACAACATTATAAAAGATAAAAACCCATACAAATTCGATTTTTCTTCGAATTTTACTAGAATCTCCTTCTATCAAGAATGATCCAACTGTGCTAGATAACATTTCTGGGAAGATATCTTATGTGGATCAAATTAACTTATTCACTTATCTCATCTTAACTTGTTGTAGGTCATCTTAACTTGCTGTAGATCTGGAAAGCTTTTGAGTAAACTGAGCTCCAAACAGCCCGGCTTTGGTGTGGACGAGGTTGTGCTGGTGGTGTAATGCATCACCAACATATTATTAAAAAATACCATTTTTTTTCTCGCCTGTATAGCCAACAGAAATAGAACTTTACCCTCATTTATATCGAGCACGGCATTCTCCCAACTCAAGAGTTAAGTAGGAACTAATAATTGGAAATAATATTCATTCTCATGATCCCACATATCTATACATCCAATCACCAGTCATTAATTTCTGAGTTATTTTTCGAAACGAAGAGTTAGCAAAAACTAAAACTAACATTTTGACAATAGATAGAAAGAAAAAACAGCATCACCAACATATTATTAAAAGCTACCATTTTTTTCGTAGAGCCAACAGAAGTAGAACTTACCCTCATTCATATTCAGCACGACATTCGTCACAAACATTTGACTCTCCAAAGCAATGGAAGATATCATCGAACCTTTTGCAATGGAGGGAAGAAAAAACAAATTAGTGTCTTTTCTCTTCAACTTCGAACACGAATTATTCTTGCAAGTGTACACACCTTACTCGAAAAGCAAGCTGATTCTCAGGCGAACAGGCGTCATAATCATCGTCGTGTCCAGAAGGCATATCAAGTCCTTCTGCACCGGTCTCCTAGAAAATATATGCCGGTAATTAGTTACTTAGAACAGAACGCATGACCATCCATTGCGATTAAGTTCGGCGGGTAATAAATTGACCTTGATCTCACAAAGAAGAACTTCATCAGCCTCATCAACAACACCTCGAAAATAGCGAGGTTCATCAGCTACATCAGCATCTCGGGCCGTGAATGTAATTAGGTCAAAAAAATTCCACTCGTTGAGCTTCATTATCTTCAACTGAATATAATTCTTGTTCTGCAGTCACACAAAAACACAAAAATTTCATATGGTGTGATTGGAAAATCGACGTACATACACAACAAGAAGCAAAGTACCATACATTTTTCCTATTATAGCAATCCAAGCACCTGTTGACCAAATCCTTTAACCTCCTGCTATCCAAATTGTTATAGATGGTTATCGCTCCACCAGTTTGGTACATTTTGGGATCAAAATAGCGATCGCACATCTGCCAAACACAAACAAAGCAACTTTAGTAGTATTTTCCAATGTGGTTTTCGTGAAATTTTGCAGGAAATTTCATTGACAAAAATTAAAATTAAAAAACTACACAAGGCATCAAAACATGCTAGTAAGAAGAAAACAACCTCGCGCAAATATCCCTCGGGTATATAGTCTATCGTAGACCCAGTGTATGTATCCATCGCCCTGAAAAATAACAGCAATCAATTATTTGTTTGTCAGTAATTGTTCATAATTATCCATAAAAGACACACAACTGCATAAGTACACCAATACACCATACTTTCAAAGATTCGAATCAAACACAAGCCCCGACGCCGAAAATCTCAGCAAGTTATCTTTCCTCATAAAGCAAGTTTATAAAAATCCAGACACCATACCTAGGTCAATTTCGAGAATTACAAAAGCTAGGCAGAGATGTAATTCCAACAAGAAGGAGGTTTATATGAATTAAGATGAATTAATAATGAGATTAGATCACAGAGCTTAATAAGATCAGAATCGTATCAGCTTCAAAGGCCTCTCCTCTTTTTCCCTTCGAAAGTCTTTTGGAATGGAGAGATAATTTTTACTCATCAATCAAGGTGAGCTAAGGTTGGTTAAGTGGGTTGCTTTGGGTTGGCTTGTAAAATTTATTTTAAATTGGGCTTCGAGTGAATTATTGGACCAAATTTTAATTAAGAGGTTCATTCAGCCATTAGATCTACTTCTACAGTATTGAATAAAATAAAATAAATAAGGGCTGAGATATAGGAACAGAATTGGGTTTGAAGTAGTTGATCGGATGATCGACGTGGGCGTTTTTATCACACTTAGGGGCGTTTGTTTTGGAGTGATTTTCCAAACATCATCGTGATCCTCTCGTTTACCACTTATCCTGTGTTTGTTTAGTTTAGGTGATAAGTGATCACCGGAATGATGGATCACCTAGGTGATGAAAATGGGGTGATATTTCATATTTTAGATCACCCCAAAAAACTAGGTGATCCAACATCACGATGATGGGATGATCTATCTAACCTTTTAATGGACGAAAATACCCCTCGTATTTTAACATTATTACTTTATATGCCATTATAAATATTTTAATTAAATGATTACCATAATTAAATCTTAAAAATATTTTTTTTAAAAATATTTAAACTTATATTTAAAAAAGTATAAATATAAATAATGCTTATAAATTAATTGTAAATTTTAATATATTAATGAGTATAACATAAAATATCACCTTAAAAAATTGAACACATTATTTAAATCATGTGTATAGGGTCAAAGATGACATTTATACAGCATCACCCTACACATCACAATGATTAAACAAACAGAATACTCCAATATCACGCTGATCTGAAAAATGAAATATCATCTTAAAACAAACACACCGATGTTATATCACCTTGATCTACATTCCGGTGATACTCACATCACCTTGATGTGCGTATCACCGTAATGTTGGATCACCTGAAACAAACACCCCCTTAGTCGTTTTCATTAATTATGTTCTCATTCATGCATGCAAAATGAGAGTCCTAATTACTTACATACTCGTTCTATTATTACTATACCAATTATTTTATGTAATAAAAATAAATAAATAAATATATATTAATTTTTCTATCTCTCGAGTCAAAGCTGCCCGTGGAGATCTTATGAAGATAAAATTCAAATTTGATGATTTGGGCGAAACCATAATATGAGGGCCATTGTTTACATGCTGAAGAATAAACGGTGCTCGTTGGATAGCGCGCGCAGATGATGGACGGCCCAGATCGAACGAAGTAAGATGGGGCGGATTATGAATATCGACCGCAAGATCGAGATCGGACGGTCGAGGAGAAACGCGTCACTCCACTTATAGAAACGCCATGCGTTTCTTGGTTAGTCACGCGGAACTCACTTGCGACGTGGCCAAATCTCGTGCGTGGGATTGGATTAAATCGACGGCAGAGATAAAACAAGCAACCTGCTTATTTCATGATTCAGCTATTATAAATATCAGTGTTGCGATTTCGACTTAGCATTTTTGAGCGTCCATAGTTTCTTATAGAGTGAGAATCAGAGTGAAGTGTAAACACGAAAATTGTAGAGGGCACGGCAGTGTATAACTTTCGTGTCGTGATTAATAAGAAAGGGAGCTCGGTTGATCCGCGGACGTAGGCCAAAGTCTGGTCCGAACCACGTAAATCTGTTTGTTAGAGTGTGAGTTTATTGCATTTCTTTGATTCGATTGAGCTCCAAAGTGCTTGCAAACGTAGAATCTACATTGAATCCTCATCGATAGGTAGCATTTCCTCAATAGGCGATATGGTTTCCAGGTTATTAAACTGGTTTACGAAGGGAAAGACCCCAGCTTTCCCGCCTCGCCGCCCCGTCCGCCGCCTCCCCATCCTGCCACCTCGCCGCCTTCCTCATTCCTCTCGACCTGCGGGTCGAGGGCTTTTTCTCCCTTGTGGAGCCCCTAGTCCGATGAAGATAAAATTCAGAAGCCGAAGGCCAAGTGAAAGTGAAGAGTATCGTAGATTTAGCTTACTAATTTTTCCTGTTCTAGGTTCTTTAGTTCTTGGTCGTAGATAATGGGTTTTGTTTTCTGTCGGTTGTTGTCCCTTGAGGACCTTTTTTCTCCCCAGGTGGGAGTCTTGTTTCCCAATTTTTGGGTTGTGATGTGCTCTTTTGTGAGCCTTTGTTCTCCCGAATGGTTGACGACTACCGGTGACTGGTGAGACCCCTTGGTAGAGCTGAAAGTTGGGCGGACAGCCCATCCGGCCAGGATTGAGTGGGCTGCCCGAAGTTGTATGGGCCGGATTGGGTTGGCCCAAAGTTGTGTGGGCTAATGAAATCTAGGGCCTAGCCCAAAGACCAGTGGGTCGGGCCAACCCAGCCCTAGCCCATGGGGCTAGAACTATAAAATTCTATTTTTGAAAATATTTTTTTAGTTACAGGCAAAGGACGATAGGAGGAGAGAGAGAGAGAGAGAGAGAGAGAGAGAGAGAGAGAGAGAGAGAGAGAGAGAGAGGGGCTAAGAATAGGTGACGTCATTCAGCGTTCAAAGCCCTAGAATCACCAGCCGCGCCGAGGCGTGGACCCTTCCGTGAAAGGGGGCGCCGGTGCCGGCGACGATCGTCGTCGGGGGATCGGCGATCTGAACCTCGACGAACCGACAGACAAAAAAATTATCGACAGAGAATCGCCGGTCAAGAATTCAAGCGTGAAGCTCTCGACTCTCTTCTCCACATCTTAACCCACATTGACAGTGCTGACAAAACTGATAACAACACAATGGCTAACGTGGTAGCTAGGGAAGGCAATTGGGTGTTTGGTGAGGCTGATTTATGGGAATTTCGGCAATGAGGGATTGGGGATTAGGGATTTAGCATTGGAGGCGATTTCACAGATCGTATTATTTTGCTAATTTGGGGTTTTTAGAAATTGAACTTCAATTCCACTCTAACGGGCTAATTTAGCCCAAAACCCATGGGTTTTTAGGTCCGCAGCCCACTAACTCGCCGGGCTTGGTGGGTCGGGCCAATAGGCCCGATATGGTTTCTGGCTGCCCAAATATAGACCCATATCAAATTTTTTTGGGCGGAGTGGGCTGGCCCATGGGCGCAGGCCCCAACTTTCACCTCTACCCCTTGGGCTATTTAGCCTCTGTATTTTTGTTGATCTATACAAGCTATCGTTTCGGGGAAAAAAAGTATAACTGTTGTCCAACTAAATAAGAACTCATTTTATATAGTTTCCTTGAAGAATTTTTAACACTCGAACTTCCGAAAATGAAAAACGCGTTTCCTGGCATGCTTATATATATTGTGTAAGTTGGCACATCGGACTTTGATTTCATTACCAATTCTAGTTTTCCCGGTCGGTGCAACTGTGCTCATTGCAAGGTAAGGAGTAACAAAAACTAAAATTTGTCAGGGTACAGTAAAAAAACAATAGTGAAAAACTGAAACTTTCAGCCCTTCGAGTTTTTATAGATCGCCGTACAGGTAAATACCTATTCACAAGCAATCCTTACCAACTGTTTCCCAACATTGCGACCCGAGTAGAGCCCTACAAGAGCCGAAGAAGCATTCTCGAGACCTTCCACGATGTCCTCAACATATATTTTCCCTTCCTTTATAAGAGGTAAGACCATCTCTATGAATTTGGGGTAAAGGTGGTAATATTCCGTCACCATGAATCCTTGAAAAGCGTATTCTTTTTGTCATAATGTTGAAGAGATAACGTACGCCTTCTCATTCAGTGAGGTTGTACTGAGATATCATCCCACAAGCAGCTATCCTTCCATTGTTCTTCATGTTGAGAAGCACTGCCTCGAGCATCTTTCCTCCTACGTTCTCAAAGTATACGTCGATCCATTTGGGAAGTACCTAAGTTTTCAAAATATAATCATATGTACAACGTTTACTACATTCCAAGCAGCAGAAGGTAACAACAGTGACGTCAGAGAATAAGCTCACCTCTTTAGAGCTGCAACGAGATCTTCTTCTTTGTAGTTAAATGCTTCGTCATACACGAGTTTGTTCTTCAACAGATCAACCGTCACGAAATTACAAAGATAACAAAGGAAAGACCAAAATCAGGGAATCCCTCTACAATCAAAGTATGTTCTTATTAGCTTAAAATCTTCAACTGGGTACATATTACAAAACTTAGACACAAAGGAAGCTTCGAATAACCTTTTCATTGCTCCCAGCACTGCCAACAACATAGCAACCTGCCAACTTAGCAAATTGCCCAACAACTTGACCAACAGCGCCGGAAGCAGCAGAAACATAGAATGTTTCGCCCTTTTCTGAAGAGCAAATCTCATAGAAACCAGCATAAGCAGTCATACCAGGCATCCCTGTAAGAAGGAAAAAAAACATTAAAGGACAGAGAAATTACAAAGTTAGCCAGGACAACAAAGAGTATATAGAAAAGAGAGTTCGTCAACAAGCATACCAAGTAATCTTGTGTAATAGGAAAGTGGGAAGTCAGTGTAATCGATCTTGAAGAAGTAAGCTACCAATGGACCAGTGATAAGACTATACTCTTCCCAACCAGTCATTCCCCAAACAAGATCGCCCTTTTTGAAGTTTGAATGAGATGAATCAACTACTTTGCACACTCCAAGACCTGTTATAGGCTGTCTTTAAAAGAGCCAACGTTAGATAATCATCCCAAATAAGACGAACCAGTGAAAAAAAAGAACAGTATCATTAATTTATGGACTGGTTTGAAAGGAGATTTTGATTCTGCCCAAGCACAGTAACAATGACGAAACAGACAAAGGTGAGTACAAAATAAACGTGCACAAGTGGAAACAATTTTTTTTGATAGGGTTACCAGACCACGCATTAGCTTAATCATCCTTACCGAGCATGATTCGAAAGGAATCGATGTACCTTCCGTCGATCTTGGACATTCGATTGCGCATGTATGGGTCGCAGGACAAGTAGAGATTCTTGCCAGAACGGCGTCGTTTGAACCGTAGGGAACCTTCAGCTCAATGTTGGTTTCTTTTAGAGCCATGTCGGATTCTTTCAGAAATCCTTCGACGTAATCCTTAAGTACAACCTGCTTATTGATTACCATCTTTCTTACGTCCGACATTTATTCACTCAATTTTTTTTCCACGATGCTACTCCGCAAAGTGCTTCTTGTTTGTTTAAGAAGATGCGGTTGTTTTCGACAAGTGGATAACTAACTCAATTTGGACTGGAATTTGCTTGCTGTGTGGTGGGCAAATAGCCAACGGGCATGTTGTGAGAAACTACGATATTCGTTTAAAATCGTGTTAAGGCTTTTTATTGAAATAGGGTTATTTAAACCCAAATTCAATAGAATAGGGTTAAAGGAGAAGAAATTAATAAAATAGGGCGAATCGCATCTATTAGCCGCGTCGTCGCGTATATTAGCCGCGACGCTCGTGTGGCAATCGTGGAGCGGGCTGAAATCGGGCTATAACGCGTGCTGATTTTAAAAAAATCGTTCGGGCTGTCATTCGGCCCAATAAACACATCATCGCGTCTATTGGACGCGATGTCGCGTTGAATGGGCGCGACGACGGGCTTAATAAAACCGCGCCGCGCTCTTCTTCTTCCTCATTTCTCATCCGATTTTCTCCTCGATTCCGGCCACCACCACCGGCGATTTGAAAACCGCGACCCACCGTGACCTAATCCTTGTCGCTCTTCTTCGTCGATTAAGCTTCGTTTGGGTATGAATCTCCTAATTTCTTTAAATCTTGATTTTGATAGTTTGTTAAATTTCGTCAAATCCGTAAGTTTAAATTCGTGTTCTTGTTGTAATATGTGCATTAGATATTGTGGGTACTTATTAGATTGATATAACACGTTAATTTCGAATAATTGATTCGGTTTAGGATTTTCCCTAATTTCGAAACATTATTTTGAAATTAGGGTTTTTAGCTTGACTGATTCGATTTTTTGATACCTGATTTTGCGGCGATATTGACTTGTAAATGTTGAATTTAGGATGGATACGTACGAATACTACGGTTCGATAGATCGCTCCCTGTTGATATTCCAGGATAGTCATCGTTGTAACGATATACTATCCAATTCTGATGGTGCCATCGACACGCCTTTGACCGTTGGGGGTTTGGAGAGTGTTGTGTGGGGTAAGCTTTCACGACCGGTGCGGCTGCACGGTCGTATTTTGGAGAAGTTAGATACAATGTCCTTCTACAGCGTCTATAGTTGTGGATCTCAGAAGTTAGATCCACACTTAATCACGGCTCTCGTAGAGAGGTGGAGGAAGGAGACGCACATGTTCCACTTACCTGTGTGTGAGGCGACCATCACACTTGAGGACGTTGGTGTGCTGTGGGGACTCCCAGTCGATGGTCATTCAGTCAGTGGTGTGATCCACAGCAGGACACAAGATCAGTGGATCGATTACTTGGAGGAGCTGACTGGTACAGACCTGCTGTGGGTGCGTACAGCGAGACGAAGGCGTCGCTGAAGAAGTTTGCAGACTGGCTAGAAGCCACGGGATCGATGATGACAGCCCAAAATTTGAAGTCGATGAGCGCGAACGTGCATATACGCTGTTGCTCATGGGCTTGGTGATGTTCCCCGACTCCACGGAAGCTCGACGTCCATGACTTGTCTCTCGCTGGCGATTAAGTTCGGCGGGTATTAAACTGACCTTAATCTCACAAAGAAGAACTTCATCAGCATCATCAACAACACCTCGAAAATAGCGAGGTTCATCAGCTACATCAGTATCTCGGGCCGTGAATGTAATTAGGTCAAAAAAGTTCCACCCGTTGAGCTTGATTATCTTCAACTGAATATAATTCTTGTTCTGCAGTCACACAAAAACACAAAAATTTCATATCGTGTAATTGGAAAATCGACAGAATATATATATATATATATTGCTTTTGGATGGTGATTCATACTCCTAGTATGGATAAATGGAAGAAGGTATGTATTATATGAAGGCTCTATATTTATTTGTATTTTTATCTTATGGTATGCAATTTTTTAATATTTGAATTATTTTTTCTGCTATATACCACCGCGGGTACAAACGAAAAGAACCACCAAGCTCAGGAAACCAAGAGCGCCCTGGACTTGACATAATTGATACATGATGGTTCGATCTTTACCCCTTATTTTATGATGTTTTGAGCAAGGTGTCGACATACTTCTTGGGCTTTTCTTATTTCATCGATTTCTTGGGACTCGTTGTTGGCACCATGTGTTCTATGTTTAGTCTCATATCATCTACTTATAATCATCCTTGTTCTTTGCAGGCAGGCTACCTTGATTTCTTTCTGGATAACATTTCTATCAAGATATCTTATGTGGGCCACTTATGACCTTTTCAGATATCTTAACTTGTGAATCTGGAAAGCGTTTGAGTAGAACTGTTGTAGGTCTGTGTAAAACTGACCAACAGACAGCCCTGACATACTTAATTTTTCGGCTTTGATGTAGACGAGGTTTAATGCATTTTGGTGTGGATCTCAATAAAATATTTATAAATTGTTACATCGCACATCCCCAACAACAAAGCGAGTGCCCCACTCCTTGTTGGCCAAAGTTCGTGTTGCTCATGTGAGATGTAAGCAGCGGAGCCAAAAATAAGCCTTACTATGATTTAAGTGTCGAGATATCTAATCAACGACGTATTCAGTCATGGGAAGTGGTTCACTAACGTACATCCGCTGTAAGATATTCTAAGATCGATGCAGCGGTTCATCTCCAAGCGGCCTTCAACGAGGTTTAACTTTTAAGACAACATGATGCATTTCACAGGAACTAATAATTGGAAATATTCATTCTCATGATCCCACATATCTATACTTCCAATCACTAGTCATTAATTTCTGAGTTATTTTCGAAAAGAAGAGTTGGCAAAAACTAAAACCAGCATTTTTGATAATAGATAGAAAGAAAAAACAGCATCACCAACACATTATTAAAAGCTACCATTTTCTTCGTAGAGCCAACAGAAGTAGAACTTACCCTCATTGATATTCAGCACGACATTCGTCACAAACATTTGACTGTCCAAAGCAATGGAAGATCTCATCGAACCTTTCGCCATAGAGAAAAAAAAACAAATTAGTGTCTTTTCTCTTCAACTTCGAACACGAATTATTCTTGCAAGTGTACATACCTTACTCGAAAAGCAAGCCGATTCTCAGGCGAATAGGCGTCATAATCATCATCGTGTCCTGAAGGCATATCAACTCCTTCTGCACCGGTCTCCTAGAAAAATATATGCCGGTAATTAGTTAGTTAGAACAGAACGCATGACCATCCAGTGGCGATTAAGTTCGGCGTAATAAATTGACCTTGATCTCACAAAGAAGAACTTCATCAGCTTCATCAACAACACCTCGAAAATAGCGAGGTTCATCAGCTACATCAGTATCTCGGGTCGTGAATGTAATTAGGTCAAAAAATTCCACTCGTTGAGCTTGATTATCTTCAACAGAATATAATTCTTGTTCTGCAGTCACACAAAAACACAAAAATTTTATACGGTGTAATTGGAAAATCAACGATATATATATTATATATACATATATAATATATATATATATATTATAATATTATATATATAATATATATATATATATTATATGTATATATAACGAGAAGTAAAGTACCCTACATTTTTCCTATTATAGCAATCCAAGTACTTGTTGACCTCATCCTTTAACATCCTGCTATCCAAATTTTTATATATGGTTATCGCTCCGCCAGCAGCGTACATTTTGGATCAAAGTAACGATCGCACATCTACCAACACAAACAAAAGCAACTTTACTAGTATTTTCCAATGTGGTTTTCATGAAATTTTGCAGGAAATTTCATTGACAAAATTAAAATTCAAAAACTACACAAGGCATCAAAACATGCTAGTAAGAAGAAAAACAACCTCGCGCAAATATCCCTCGGGTATATAGTCTATCGTAGACCCAGTGTATGTATCCATCGCCCTGAGAAATAACAGCAATCAATTATTTGTTTGTCAGTAATTGTTCATAATTATCCATAAAAGACACACAACTGCATAAGTACACCAATACACCATACTTTCAAAAGATTCGATGTCTTTCAAAACCATAAAATCAAACACAAACCCCGATACCGAAAACTGCCCAAAACGATTAACAGTTCCGTAAAGCTGTCATGAGATCAATTGAAAATAGCTAGTTTCGAAATCCTCCAATGAAATAACAGAAAATTCCAGTTTTTGCTGCAGAAGCTTCAAGCGATTTCATAAAAAAATTGTAGGAATAGCAAATTGAGGTATTCCAGCGGTTATGAATAATAGCTAACCTTTCAATAGAGATCGATTCAAAGTCATCCAGTCAGTACAGATATAGATAGGTTAAACAGACAAATCTAAAAGACGCAAAAACAGAATTTGTTTGGTCAAAAAGTCCGCATTAAATCACAGAAATATCGGATCGAGCTGATTCTAGTGCCTGCGAAAATCTCACCAAGTTATCTTTCCACGTAAACCAAATTTATAAAAATTCAGACACTATACGTAGGTCAAATTCCAACGAATTTTAGATGAATTAATAATGAGATTAGAACATATAGCTTAAATAGGGCTGGGGAAATATAACGAAATACCGATATAACGTCCTTATCGTACCGTAACGTACCGAAAATATAGAAAATTTTGGTATATCGAAGTTTTTGGTAAGGTATGATACCGTACCGAAAATTTTCGGTACGGTAATGGTATGAAAATTTAAAAAATTAGGTATACCGATTATACCGAAATACCGAAATACTAAAATTTTTATATATACATATACACACACACCTACATACACTATATTATTTCAAAAAAGACATAAAATGGTTAAAAATATTATAAGGATCTTCATTAATTTATTTAGCGCATAAATTATTAACAATACCCTTGACGCCCAACATATTTTGTTAACCTTCACTATTTTTTGTTAATCTTGATGTAATTAATTTTTGTTAATCTTCACTTATTTTTTTAAATAGCCGTTTCGTTTTATTTAATCTGTATATAACGTTGTATTTTGTGGTTATGTAAAGTTCTTTGTCTAGGAGACTGACTAAAATATATAAATTATTTAAGGTTATTTTAGGAATTAAAAAACTTTTTATTTTGGAAAATTTGGTATTAACAATCCATCTTATTGGGGCAAAAGGTGTTTGAATTTAATAAAAATACGAAAACAACGAATTAACGAGTTACGAGACACGAATGGTAGAAATCCTCTGTGTTAATGGTATAAAAGGTATGTTACCGATGCCATACCGAAGTTCGGTATGATACCGTATCGAAATTTAAGGTATACCGAAATTTGGTATGATATGGTATTATCACATTATGGTATGCGAATAGTACCAGAATCACAGCTTCGAAGGTCAATGCTATTTCTTTTTTTTCTTTTTTCTTTTTTCTCTCACGTTCGAAAGTCTTTTGGTATGGAAAGACAATTTTTTACTCATTTAAACAAATCAAGCCGGGCAAGAGTTGGTTAAATGGGTTGGGCTTATAAAATTTATTTGAATTGGGCTTATCATTAGGCTGAAATTTAATTAAGGTCGTTCGGCCATTACATCTACACCACTATTCGATAAAATAAAATAAAAAAAAGGGACTGAGAGATATGAGCAGAATTAGATTGAACGAGCTAATTGGACGGTCGACGTGGGCGTTTTTGTTATCACACTTCATCGTTTTCATTAGTTATGTTTGTTAGATATGACGGATCTCGGTTACGATAGTCGTTACGTAATCTCGATCCCATACTCGAGTTACTAACGTAACCATTAGATCCTTAAGCATAGTGTCGTAAAGTAATCTCGTTTTCGTAAGCGAGATTACAGCCATGTGTGCGGAAGCGCCGGTAATCATAACGTGATCTCGTTATTCGTAAGTGAGATCACCACCGTGAAGTGGATCTTTTCTAATACATGATCGAAATGAGTTTGTACTAAGAATTACATGTGTTCTATTGATATTATACCAAATTTTTTTATGTAATACAAATAGATAAATATATATTTGATTGTTCTATCTGTGAGTCAAGCTGCATGCGAAATTCTTGTAAAGATAAAATTCAAACTTGATGATTTGGGCGAAACCATAATCAGAGAAACCCCAATATCAGGTTTTTTATAAATCGGGTCGGAATCGAGTATAAACTTTGAATAGAGTGGTAAACACTTGCCACTATTAACCATCTTGTTGTTTCAAAATAAATTTTGAATAGAGGGGTACAACTAAGCTTGTCAATAGGGCGGGGAATGTAGTCCACGACCCACCCAGATCCCCGCCCATCCCCGCTACTATATATAATATCAAATAATATATTTTTTATCTAATTTATATTGTTGTAATATATATTATATAAATATTACTTTTATTTACTGTTAGTTGAAGTAAAATATTTTACATTAGTAGATGGGGAATTTTACATAAAAATACCCATTAATATAAAAAATTTAGCAAGACAGTACCATGTCAGTATTTTTTTATATGTAGGTAGCTGCCAATAAATTTTTACACATTGGTACCTATCCGCCGCAAGGTACATCATATCACACATTTAGGTACCATAGAGATCGCATTGTTGTATGTAATACAGTTAGTAAATGGTACCATCATATAGTCAGCCGCAAGGTACCGTTGGAACTTATATAGGTACCATATATGGGTACCATATAAATGTGTGACGTGGTACGCAATACACATTTAAGAAGGTACGTCAAGACCGAGAAAATGGTACGCACAGTCGAACGGGTATTTATATAAAAATTTCTGACTTGCAAATTTTTTATACAATTGGGTCTTTTTCTATAGATCACCTTAATTGATCGCTAATTTTTTTCCATTCCTCCGTTTTTCTTGTATGTTTTCAAATCAAATAACGAACCGAATTATTTGACATTCCATTTTGATTTTCCTATTACCATCATGTGTGGACCCTACAACAAATTTTCCTATTACCATTTAGTTGTGGTTGTGATTGTATTTCATATTATGATTTAGGAATATTTTTTTTGGTCTTGAAAGCTATAACTTCTGTTATTCAAACTTAGATTCGAATTTCGCTTAGGCCCATTATATATTGTCGTCTTCCTTGTTCAGGGTTTCCGTATTTGTTCTTGATATTATACTAAATGACGTGGCCCCACTTTGTGCAGCTTTTACGTAATCGTACCCGTTAACCATAAGACAGTTAATAAATATATACGCAAAGTGGAACGATGTATGTTAGATATTCATAAAAGTAATGTTACTTAGTTTTATTGTTACACATAATTCAATAAAGATTATATTAGTCAAAAATTTAAGCTTAAATCACCATTTGTTTGCAAGAATACAATTTGACATGATTGATAGCCACCTATATATACTTATTAAATATATATATATATATGTGATATATACGTATATACACACATATATATACGTATATATATATCTTGTGTATGTGTCATGTTCTTCAGAACCGGACCGAAGCAGCTAGTTCCTGCTGGTTCCGACCAGAATGGTTAGCAATCCAGTCATGTCCTGTATGGTTATTATTTAAATTAAAAAAACTGGCAAAATAATAAAAAGAAAAATAATTAAATGTAACAAAAACATAGTATTGACCCAATGGTAACATTTATTTAAATTTTCTTTTTATATTGGCTTGGTTCGGTTCTCACGAATTTCAGTGAAATCATTACGAGTAGCCTTTTGATCCCCTTATAAATTTCAAATTTGGCACTCATTTTGCAATTAATGTTCTAGACATTTTGCTTTTATTTTATTGAACCTCCAATTTGTAAATCATAACTATATTTTACATATATTGTTTGATTAGTTGTTACATGAAAATATATTTTTATTATATTTTTGGTTTTACTACGGTTTGATTCTACATTAAACGTTAAAACATTAAAATTTCTGGTTCGATTCGAAAACCCGACTTCATAACCTTGATGCGTATATATATCGTTTGCATTGTTATAAAAAGTAAAAAAGAAAAGTAAAGGAAAACAAACTCTTTTTAACGTTAAATATGATATGGATGTATGCATTATCATATAACAAAAATAAATAAAATAAAACAAACTTTAGATTTTCAGTTAACTATGATTTATCTGTATCACGTTATTAGATAAAAAAAATGCAATACAACAAAAAAGGAGAAAGGAAAAGAACACAATATGTATTTTTCAGTTAATTATGATATATGTGTGAAAGGTGATGTGTATTGTATTGCATTACCATAAAAGAAAAAGAAAAAGAAATAAAAAAAACACCCAAATGGTTCAACGTGTATATATCTATGTGCAATTATTATTTTAAAAGAAAAATGAACATAAAATGTTGGCAACCGGAAAATGCAGGTTTCCCAAACAAACATTTAAAGGCAATCAATGACTTGCCACCTCCAGTATAAACTGGTCATATTCCCTCTTTTATAGTAGTATAGATATAGCAGGACTGCAAAGAATGCTAATTATTATTTTAGTTTAGTGCGTTGAAACGATCTTTCAAAGTTGATATTTAATTGGGCTGGTGATGTCAATAAATGACTATAAATTTGCGTTTATGGAACGACATTGGACCCAATACTAATGATTCACTGAAGTCCGATACAACAGGCCCACAAGCAAGGTGGTTATGGATCATGAGTTTAATTTTCCCGTATTTATTTTATCTGTATTTGGTAGTTTGTTCTTTGTGTACAAACAAATGTAAACAAAATAATAAAAATATACACGGCCCAGTATGTTTTTAAGCACATCTGAAATTGGAGTCGTTTGAGTCATGCAAGATCTCTTCAGCTTTCTCACCAGGACCAGTAGTCGGACTTAAAAGTCCTGTTAATGAAAGTTAATACCCTCCACCGTATATTTCTGTCCAGGAAGTAAATTACAAAAAACTGCAAGGTTAGAGGTTAGAACAAAACCTATATAACATGAGCAGCCAAAAGCAACCTCCTTGGCAGAACCCTTTTTGATTGAACTCAGGCACAATTGCAGCAGTATAGCAAACCTAAGTAAAAGAAATGAAAGGACAATATGGAGATTGACAAATTACATGCATCTGCTATTTAGATATTATATTAGTTCGGAGCATGAAATAAACAGATTGCAGTAGCGTAGTTGTAATAGAGCTCGTGCATACTTCTTTTCAACAAATTCACATTTACATTCATGTTCGGTGAAAGTCTTATCTTATACTGTCATACGAAACAAATAGGAGACATAATGAATAATGACGAAGTGCTTAATTCATTTACGTCTATTAGCAGGCCAAACCATATTATAAGTAGTAACATGGCAAATATTCATTTGTGACTAACAAATCTATAATCGAGAAATTGTAGTTAACAGAAAGATGTAACGTGGTTCGGATTCACTGAGTGAGTCCTACATCCACGGAGAAGAAGAATCTCTTATTAAGTGTTTGTGAGAATTACACAGAGGAAAATGAAATTTCATCATACAAGCCTTGAACTGCAATCCGTTATTTAAGGGCAGCAATTGGCGCCAAGACTGAAAATAAGATGTCACGGTCTGCAACCTTGAGCGTCACGGCCGTGACATCGACGAGCTGACTGCCTCAAGTCACAGTCTGTGACCTTGGGCGTCACGGCCGTGGCATCGACGAGCTAATCCTACTGCCTCTAGTCACGGTCATTGACCTTATGCATCACGGCCGTGACCCAAGAAGAATGAGCATTCTGCCGGCCATCACGGCTTGTTGAATCCCCCCCCCCCCCCCAAGATGGCAGATATATATTCAATACAGACATCTTGACTAGGAATCGTCGCAATGTGGGTCGGAAAGTGGTTTGGTGAACACATCAGCTAGCTGATGTTCTGTCCGAACTGGAATGAGCTTCACTGAGCCATTTGACACATGATGTCTGATGAAATGACAGTCAACTTCGATGTGCTTAGAGCGTTCATGAAACTTGGGATTTGATGCTAGCTTCCGAGCAGACAGGTTTTTGCAGTAAATCACTGATGTGCGCTCCAAATGTACTCCCAACTCTGTCAGCAAATAACTGATCCAAAGCATTTCTGCAACAAGGGATCCAAGTGCTCGGTACTCCGCTTCTGTCGAGGATCGTAAAATGATGGCTTGTTTCTTAGCCTTCCAAGTAACCGCTGAATCACTTAAGAAGGTGCAATAAACCTGTAACAGACTTGCGTGTATCTTTACATGCTCCCCAATCGGCATCTGAGAACCCTTTGAGATTGATCTCTGAAGCTGAATAAAAAAGAATGCCTTGTCCTGGCGAAGCCTTGATGTTGAGAGAAGATGATGGGCTGCCATCAAATGACCCGTGCGCGGAGCTGAGATATACTGGCTAAGCTTATGTACTAAGAATGCTATATCCGGCCTAGTAAATGTCAAAAAGAGTAATCTGCCGATCAGTCGTCTGTACTTGAAGGGATCCACTAACAAGTTTCCTTCTGATTCTGTTAACTTGTCACTGGGGTTCAGAGGAGTAGTTAAAGGCTTGGAATTCAGATAGCCTGTGTCCTCCAATAGCTGCAATGCATATTACCTTTGTGTAACATAAATTCCAGCCTGCTCCGAGTGACCTCTATCCCAAGAAAATACCGCAGCTCTCCCAGATCCTTAACTTTAAAACATGATCCAAGAAACTCTTTTACCTGCTGTATTGCCTTGACCGAAGGGCTAGCTAGAATTATATCATCCACATACACCAAAAGCACACGAGATCTGCTCCTTTTCACTTGGTAAAGAGGGTATGGTCTGATTGAGTTTGAAGAAAACCAAAATCCCTGACAGCCTCGGTGAACGCTTATTCCATTGCCTAGATACTTGTTTCAATCCATATATGGATTTCTGGAGCTTGCACACTATTCTACTCGGCCCTGTCCTTGGATAGTGTCATAAAATCCCTGAGGTGGTTCCATATAGACCTCTTCTGACAGATCGCCATTCAAAAATGCATTACTCACATCTAGCTGCATGAGGTTCCATCCCAGTTTTGCTGCCAAACTAAGTATTATTTTGATAGTATTGGGTTTGGCCACATGTGCAAACGTGTCTATGTAGTCCACACCTTCCCGTTGGTCATAGCCCTTTGCTACCAAACGGGCCTTGTGCTTCACAATTTCATCTTCTGAATTCAACTTGAGTTTATATACCCATCGACTTCCAATGATCTTCTTTCCTTCTGGGAGTTGAGTCAATTTCCATGTCTGATTATCCTCTAGTGCTTTGAATTCCTCTCTCATAGCTTCCTGCCAGCTTTCACTCTTTGCAGCTTGAGCATAGCTTTTAGGCTCTGTTATCTCAGAGATGCTATTGATGAAGCACTGATGCTGCCTTGAATTTCTCACCCTGTCTAAAACCGGGAGGATACCCATGCACTTGATAACAAGTGTCTATTGTGTGGCCCCTTTTATTACAGTGGGTGCAGAGTGGCTTTCCCAATTCCTTCCTGTGCAGAAAGTTGCCTTTCTTGACCACTTCTTGGTCTCCTCTTGCATCCATCATAGCCATGGTACTTGCTGGATCATCATGCTTTGAGTCATGGCTGTCATCATGGATCTCTGCTTTTCCTCTTGTACCATTAGGGAGAACACCTTGTTGATTGAAGGCAGCGGGTCCATGAGCAGAACTTGTCCTCGCACTTGGGAGAATGAGTCATTTAGACCCATCAAGAATGGCAACATATATTCCTCATCGAGATGTGCTTTCATTTCCTTCATACCTCTACAATTACAGCTGCAAGCTGGCCTATAATTTGCCAATTCGTCCCATAAGGTTTTGAGTTTAGTGAAATAACCTGTAACACTGTCATTCCCTTGAGACAGATTAATAAGCTCTCGCTTCAGCTGGAATATCCCGGCCTATTGGATTGCCCAAATCTTTCTTCAAGATCGACCCAAACCTCTCTCGCAGTCAAGTTATACAGCTCGCGGAAATTTCTCTCGATACAGAATTCATAATCCAAGATATGACCACATTATTATTCCTCTTCCAAGCACTGACATCATTCTTTGAGCTAACGGGATTCTGAACATCAACCACAGGCGGCAGCCGATCGCCATTGATGAATCCTTCCTTGTTTCTCCTATGAGTGCAATTAACATAGCTCGGCTCCATGTCTGATAATTGTCACCATTTAAGGGCGCGTGTACAAGGATTTGCCATGAATTGTCATTGTTATTCAAGAAGTAGGGATAGTTGATCAAACTGCCGAGTTTGAGCTCGTAATTGCCCCTGTAGTCAACGTTGCAGATATGAATCTTGATTCTTGTCAAATCGCAGCTCTATCTAGTGTCTGCTCTGATACCATAACAAATCTATAATCGAGAAATTGTTTTTAACAGAAAGATGTAACGTGGTTCGGATACACTGAGTGAGTCCTACATCCACGTATCTTTTTGTATCTCATCAGAAGATAAGCAAAGTTCTTTCATTTCAGCCAACCTGGATTCGTAGTTATGGTTAAGAAAATGTCCGGTTTTCCATATTTTTGGACCAATGTCAGAGCGTCCATGTATCTTTTTCTCATGTCTCTAGGCCCACCTATGAAAGACGACGGTAGTATTATACGTCTTCCTACTTCAGAACCCTTCTGACAACCCTGTGTGACACTATGTAATAGACCCTGGTATGCTTCCTTTCTCAAACGACTTTGCATTTCCTCGTTTCCATAATAATCTAACCGTTATGTCTCTATTTTAATGTACATGTCGATTACGTATTGCTGCAAAAGTCTACCAACATGTAACAAATGCGAGGAATCACCAGTTCTTACCTGCAACTTATAATAGTAATACTCACGGCATGAAACATCTCTTTTCCCCGTGACCTTCTCCGTAGAACCTACAAAACGAGTTAAACTTTACATTTTGCAACATAGCAAACTACAAAAGTGCAACAATGTTATCATCTGAAAATACCTTGAAGCTCATTATCAGATGGTCCTCGGCAGCTACATTTGTCATAACTTCATTGCCATGTACTTCTTTTGCATATTGTTTCTTATTTCGTCGGCATAGTCGCTCTATTCTTCGATGCCACCGGGGTTCCCTATGTGGGAATATAAGGGGATATTGGAGGGGGTCATAACAACCATAATAATGTTGATAACTTGTGGCCGACCATCCTTCGGATAAACTTGTATGTGAGGGTTGCATCATGGTTCCCACTATCCGATTCCAACCATACCCTAGCAATTTAAGACGTTGTTGGTTTATTGAAGACGTGTTCACTAATTGTGGGATCAGTTTGTAATGTGATTCTGTAATTGTTTAGATCTGCAAACTGTTAAAGTTTCTGAGGAATTCTGCATAAGGATAATTCGCAAGATATTAACTAATTTTTCAACAACTGATTCTTTAAAGTCAGAATTTGCCAACATTCGATTCGTAATCTCATGTTCGGTATCAAAAAAATACAACTGGAGTTTTTTCGGGGTTCTATTGTCTGCCGGAAGTAGGTGATTCAAATAATGGTAAAGTTTACCCGTACTCGAAAACGTGTACATGCCATTATTTCTTTTTGCTAGCGATTTATCATAATGTACCCCAATGATGTAAATGCGAATACGTTATTGTAACCACGTGCATATTGGCGAAAGTGTTTAGCCTCTTCAGAATCACCCAAGTATCGACATTCTCGTCTCACATAAATTAACTTCTCCAGACGAACAACAAAACCCGGACGTTTCTAAGTAGACGCGTCTAGCATTGCAAAATTTACAGTTATGGACAACAGGAAGAACGTCAGGTTCTGCAACTATAGACGTTAAGCGATCGAAGTTGAGTACAGTAACAGTCTCTTGTTTTTCCATTGCGAAGTTGGTTTTTTTCCCCGTCTCTCTTCAAGCGAAGCATTTTTTTATCATCATTGGAATATGATGCTCTTACAAAAGCTACGATGTTAGTACAGAAGCTACATAATAAATTTTTTTTTAAAAGAACCCGAAGTTGAGAAGCATCTCACGAGACAGTTTGATATGGGATGAGGGCGCCAACACTATGGTAGGTTAGATTTATTTCTAACTGACTATTGTGATTGTTGCCATTTCATACTTTTGTTTTAACTTTAGACCGAAAGTGAACTAGCATTGGGACTTTTGCTCGATAAACTTGGTCTTAAGGACAAACAACATTATGTAAGGACATCTTTTCTACAGACTATTCAGTTATGACCTTCCTTCGAATGGTACGTGCCTTGCTTGTCGATTACGCTTCCCTTGTTTCCTGTAACAATGGTAATATGATAGTTCCTTCTCTTATTCCCTGACTAGATAGTGCATTAATCAATGTTCATTTGTTGATATTGATTGACTTTAGCAATGCAGCCTCTATCACAACAAACGCGGTATATAGCCAAAAATAGAGTGCATGTAATGTTTTGGTGTGCGTAGAGTTTATTAAGATTAATAGACAATCGGGCGGTATTTTTCTTATTGTTAAGTTTTATGTGCAGGTTCCCTGCATGTAGCAAGGGGACCCGTGCATACATGCAAGGGACCTGCACATAAAAATTGTCTGTAGAAATTCGGGCGGGCCTTATGTCATCGAGGCCCGCGCACACACGTCACACGAAGAAGGGGTATAAGCTTGATGAGGTTCCTTCTTAAACCCAATTGGTGATTAGAGGAGTGTCCCATTATCTTATAAACCATTCTAATTTGTTTGAAGTAATCGGTGTGGGAGTATCTTTTCCAATACATGTGACTCTCAACATCCTTCACCTGTGTCGATCTAATAGTATGTTTGGTCGCAATTCTTCCATATATGTATATTATATACATGTCTCACGAAACAATTATTAATAGTAAAAAGATCAATGATGTAAGGCAAACTTCATGGTGTGTCGTGACAAATCTTTAATGTGTGTGTTGTTATGAAAGCTTAGACAACGAGTTATGATGCTTACTTGCACTTGTTGTCACAAACTCTTGGAATTCTTTGAAAGGACAAGTGTAACTGTGCAAGTTGCAAGGTAAATAAAAGCATGCACATTCAAAGAAGATCACCGTCAAGGTAATAAATAAACCAAGCGACGCATTAATAAGACCCTCGATATCTTCTCTTCGTTCTATTACTAACCCTCAAAGATCGTATTCTTCTTTCGTTAATTCCTACATCAATATGGCAGCCAAGAAAGTGAATAACAATAATAATAATATTATTTATATTAAGTTACACTGCAATAAAAAAGGATGTTGAAGCATGAAGATGAAAAAGACAGGGAATTGATCTCAGCTGATCAGAATGGAACAGTTTTAGTGAGCAGAGTTAAACTGTTATGTGGCGCGGCTTTAGTTAAGTGTGAGCATTAATAGTAAGCGTGTTCTCACTATGAAGGTGCACTCTCTTCACTTATAAAGACGCCACTACGATAAGCAATTCTACAAGGAGAAGAGAATAAAAAGACGGACAACTGATTTTCCCTCCTTTTGTATACATATAAATACAAGGAAAACAGATCAGTGTGTGTAGTCGATTTAATCTACACAATTCTACTCTCTGTAATCCTTCCTCTTCAGTAGATAATAAAAGAAGATTTGAAGGCCGTGGATGTAGGATTCAAAATAGAATCTGAACCACGTTAATTCTCGGTGTCTTCATCTTTAATTCATTCAAGATTTATTATGGTATCAGAGCGCAATTAGATTTCAGCTGCTTTTTCAACAAGATTCAGTGTGTTTTTCCTCCCAATCATTTCATCAAACACTATGGAGGCGAAGATCAATCACAGGTCAATCAGGTTCCACAGACAAACCAGGTTCCACAGCCCAATCAGGCTCCTTTCTTGAATTCAGCGGCAAACGATCCCTATTTCTTGAGCAGCAATGATACATCGGGGCAGCTGCTTGTACATGACCAACTGAGCGGGGACAACTACGCTACATGGAGCAGGGCGATGATGATTGCCCTCATTGGAAGAAACAAAAAGAGGGGTTCGTGAATGGAGAACCACGCCTGCACCTGATCTGAACAATGCATCACAGATGAATTCATGGAAGAGAAACAACAACATAGTCATTTCTTGGACCCTAAATGCTGTGTCAAAGGAAATTTCTGCCAGCATATTATACAGCTCTTCAGCGCAGCGAAGTGTGGATTGATCTACAGGAAAGGTTTCGGGCAGTCAAATAAGCCCAGGATATTCCAACTCAAGAAAGAACTCATAAATCTCACGCAGGGTTCAAACAGTGTGGCCACGTATTTCACGAGACTAAAACTCTGTGGGATGAGTTGAATGATTATAAGCCGAGCTGTCAGTGTACGTGTGGGGGATGAAAGCTTGAAGGAACATCAAATGAGGAGTATGTCTTGACCTTTTTGATGGGTTTGAATGACTCGTTTTCCCAGATCAGAGGCCAGATCTTGCTAATGGATCCACTGCCTGCAATTAATAAGGTGTTTGCATTGTTATCCAAGAGGAGAAACATAAATCAATGGCCTGCAGTTATGCAGGGAAATGAGGACCAAATAAGCAGTATGGCCATGCTTGCGGCCAAGAACCCACAAGATCAACCAAGAAAGGCTTTATTACTCAGAAGAAAGACTATGGGAAACCTTTTTGCACCCACTGCAATAGGAGAGGTCACACAGTGGACACATGTTATCAGATACATGGTTTTCCACCTGATACAGAACAAACCTCAGGATGAAAGGGGCAAGAAACCAATCAGGCATCAGTGGAAGTAGTCACTAAGCAGGGTCAGAAAAACAGATTTCTGGGCCAACATTGGGGGATGCTATGGTTCAGCTGCAACTGACATCTTCTCAGCTGCAAAATTTAAGGACTCTGTTGAATCAGTCTGCTACAACAGCAGCAATGAAATGGACAGGGCAAGCACTCAGGTAGAACAGGGAGCCAGGTACACTCTTATCTTTTAACATACCTGCCTGTAAAAATGCAGAGATATGGCTGGTAGATCTGGTGCCACTCGGCATGTTTGCGGGGATCATAAATTCTTAAGCAATTACATGAAATAGAAGAGTCAAAGGTGATCTTTCCAGATAATTCAGTTATAAGGGTAAACAAGGCAGGTTCTTTTAGGCTAAATCAACATTATCCTAACTGGTATCTGTACGTTCCAGAATTTCATTTTAACTTGCTGTCAGTTAGTGCATGGCCAAACAAGACAACTGCAAGTTCATTTTCTATGCTAATAGCTTCCTTATACAGGACCATTTACACCAAATGATTGGCAGGGTGAGCAAGTAGCAGGGCTCTACATGATAAGGGCAGTTCTGTCACTTATGCTGCCAATACTGATTCTATTTACCTGAAAAATTGGCTGTTGATATTTGGCATAAGAGGATGGGACATCCATCAAATAGAGTTTTAGATAGAATGAGACCTTACTTGCATATGGATAAAACAATAGATTACTTTTGTAAAATTTGTCCAATGGCCCAAGCAAAGGAATTCTTTTCCAGCTGAAATAAAACTGCATGCTCGATTTTGACCTTATACATTGTGAGATGTGTGGGGCCCTTTAGTGTGCTTCTTATCTGGGTCATCAGTACTTTCATCACCATTGTAGATGACCACTCAAGATTCACATGGGTCTTTATGGTTAAACACAAGTCCAAGCACAGAAAGTAATCCCATTTTTCCTAGCTATGGTAGAAACACAGTTTGCTTGCAAAGTTAAAACCATTAGGACTGATAATGCTAAAGAACTCAATTTAGCAGAAGATTTTAGGAATAGAGGAATAATGCATCACTTATCGTGCGTACAAACACCACAACAAAATGCTATAGTAGAGAGAAAACACAACATTTGTTAAATGTTGCTCGTTCATTGATGTTCCAATCTGGTGTTCCTGTGAATCTCTGGTATGAATGTATACTCACTGCCACATATCTCATAATAGGACACCCTCTTACATGATGCATAACAAAACACCCTTTGAGCTGTTATATAATAAACCAGTTAACTATTCAATGCTACGAGTGTTCGGGTGTTTGTGCTTTTCTTCCACTTGGCTGCAGGAAGGAAGAAATTTGATCTCAGAGCCATGCAATGTATCTTTCTTGGCTATCCAATTGGAATGAAAGGATACAAAGTAATGGATTTGGAAACTAGGGATGTGTTTGTGTCTCGAGATGTGGTGTTCAGGGAAGATGAGCTGCCATTCAAGGATCTTGCACCAACAGATGATCTAGAAGACCTCTTCTCCACTACAGTTTTGCCCAGGTCACTTCATGAAGATGCTACTGCAGATGAACAATTGAGATCATCAGCAGAACTGGAAGCTGCTTTACCTGAGGAAGAGGAACCAGCTCTGCAAACTGACACAGAAAATCAGGATCAGAAAGTGAAACTGAAGAAATTCCAGAGCCCAATTCCACACATTACACAGAGAAGATCAGGGAGAGAGATCAGAAAGCCCACTTACCTGCAAGACTACCAGTGCAGTGTATTGACAGACAAGAGAATATTGTATCCAGTGTCACTGTCCCTATCCTCTCAGAACCTCACAGAGCAATTCAAGACCTTCATTCATAACTTGTCTGTTGAAAAGGAACCGAAGAGCTACATTCAAGCTTCTAGTTCTCAGCTTTGGTGGGCAGCAAGAAGGAAGGAAACTTAGAGCACTCGAGGAAAATGAGACATGGTCTCTTGTGCCACTACCAGAAGGAAGAAACCCATAGGTGCCGGGGTGTACAAGCTAAAATTTGATCCAGAAGGGAAAGTGGAGAAGCATAAGGCATGTTTGGTGGCAAAGGGATACGATCAACGAGAAGGAGTGGACTTCATTGAAACTTTTGCGCCCGTAGCAAAGCCAAGTACAATCAAAAATTGTCATAGCACTGGCGGCACAGTTGAAATGGAACCTCGCTCAACTAGATGTGAGCAACGCATTCCTAAATGGGGATCTTTAGAGGAAGTGTGCATCGACTTGCCACCTGGTTTTACAATAGTGCGAACAGAGAAGGAACAGCTAGGTTGGTATGCAAATTACACAAGTCTATCTATGGTTGAAGCAGGCGTCGAGACAGTGGAACAAGAAGTTCACTGATGCTGTGAACAGTTTTGGATTTGTTCAAACTGAATTAGATCACACGTTGTTCTTGAAGGCAAAGGGGACCAGCTCCTCATTCTGTTAGTATACGTGGATGATATCATCCTAGCCAGCCCCTCAGAAAAGGAAATTCAAGCCGGGAAAAGACTTCCTCAGATCATGTTTTAAGATCAAGGATCTGGGAGAGCTCAGGTATTTTCTGGGTGTTGAAGTAGCACGGAGTAAAAGAGGAATATACCTCTCGCAAAGGCAGTATACATTACAGCTCTTAGAAGATACTTGCTACATTAATGCGAAGCATGTGACTACTCCTATGAATCCAGCAACAGTCTTACAGCAAGTGATGGAGAACCACTGAAGGACCCGTTCAAGTACAGAAGGTTGATAGGGCGCTTGTTGTACCTAACTTTTACACGCCCTGATATCGCTTATACAGTTCATAGGTTGAGGCAGTACATCGGAGCACCAAGAACGGGGCATATGATTGCGGCCCATCACCTACTAAGGTACCTCAAGAGCGGAACTGGACAAGGAATCTTCATGAGCTCTCTTGAGAAGTTGGAACTGAAAGCGTTTTCGGACGCGGATTGGACAGCTTGTAAGGATAACACGGCAATCAGTAACAGGTTATTGCACGTTCCTCGGAGACTCACTTATCACCTGAAGGAGGCGAAGAAACGGCCTACGGTGTCTAGGTCCTCCACAGAGGCTGAATATAGAGCTCTGGATCAGCAGTCTCAGAAGTTTGTGGATAAAACAGTTGATTGAAGAACTCGGAATCACACTGAATCATGCACCAGTGGTGTTCTGTGACAATCTATCTGCCCTAAAACTAGCTTCCAACCCGCAGTTTCACGAGAGATCCAAAATATTGAGATCGATATTCACTTCATACGGCATCATGCTTCAAGTGGAACGATCAAGTTGCTACCAGTTAGAACAAATTTTCAGCTCGCAGAATATTTACAAAACCTCTCACATGGCTATCTTGAAACAGTTTCTAGTCAAGATGGCTGTAGAAGATTGGTATCATCCATCTTGTGGGGGGGTGTTGAAGCATGAAGATGAAAAAGACAGGGAATGATCTCAGCTGATCAGAAGGAACAGTTTTAGTGAGCAGAGTTTAAACTGTTATGTGGCGCGGCTTTAGTTAAGTGTGAGCATTAATAGTAAAGCGTGTTCTCACTTATGAAGGGACTCTTTCACTTATAAAGACGCCACTACGATAAACAATTCTACAAGGAGAAGAGAATAAAAGACGGACCAACTGATTTTCCCTCCTTTTGTATACATATAAATCCAAGGAAAACAGATCAATGTGTAGTCGATTTAATCTACACAATTCTACTCTCTGTAATCCTTCCTCTTCAGTAGATAATAAAAGAAGATTGAAGGCCGTGGATGTAGATTCAAAATAGGAATCTGAACACGTTAATTCTCGGTGTTCTTCATCTTTAATTCATTCAAGATTTATTAAAATTTATTACAAACTCAACCTATAGTTTTACTTAATATCTCCAAGAACGCCAATAAAAGATACATTCTCTTATTAAAATCCTCAGTTCTCACTATGACTTAGACTATAAAACCCTAAAAAAAGTCGAAATCAATCCGCGAAATGGACGACTCATTACAAACCTACGACACTCTCCCTCACCAAAAAGGGAAGAAAAGCAAAAAAAGAAAAAGACAAAACAGTCCGGAGGATAGCGTACTTAAACTACATAGACTCACCATTGTTACTATCACTATTATTTTTATTGCTATATTACTAATATTATTAAACTTACGACGCCCATCGCCACCACCACCACCACCACCATCATCATATCATCATCATCATCATCAACTCTCCTCTCTCTCTGCATGGCACTCATCTAAGCATTTCCCTGAGATGGATCAAAACCCTTCTGATCATTGCTGCCATCATTATCATCATTCGCCCGATTCCCAGGATTGTACGAAGAACTCGCAGAAGCACCCCCAACTGATTACTATTATTAAATCCGCCCAAAAGCTTGAGCTCGAACTCATCGAACTACCGCCCAAATTTCCAACGAATCCCTGACGAGCAGCCGCACCAAGAACCCAAAGTCGCCCTCTGCTGCTGAACCAGCGCCGCCGCCCGAGGAGGAGGCGGGGAATAATCTGCTGCTGCTGCGCCCGAAATTCGACGGCTGAAAATTCATACCTTGCAAAAGCGCGCCATATTGCGCCCGACGCCCCCGCGGAGGTTATTAATCCCGCCCAGCTGATGAGGAGCGTCCACAAGAGAAAAACCGCCCGCCGTACGGCGCACCGTAATGACTAATTGAATCAAACATCTTAGACAAATGATCATATATACCAAAAATGCAACACTAATTTCCTCGAAAAATCTACATACAATAACGGATGAATGCACGGCGATGAATACGATAATATCAGCAAACGAAGGCTTCAATCCACCTCCCACAACAACCGACTTGGAACTCAACTCTTCATTTAGCTCGGAAAGGAACTTTAAGGGCACATTTAATTCCCCAAGAACTCTTCGGCAAACTCTATCCTTTTCGTCACCTGCCACCAACGCTCGTAACTGTTAACTTTAAGGTATCTACTGTTATATATTTAGTGTAATTGGGACGTACGATGTAACGGGTTAGGAGGTGCGGAGTGCACGCTCGGAAAACGTTTTACGTCGGAACCCAAATCGAAGCGGGGGCAAGGGGGCTGCGCCCCTTTGCAGGGTCCTAGGGGCAGCGCTCCTAGCGGGGTCTAGGGGCAGCGCCCCAGTGGCGGTCCTGCGGGGTGCGGGGCAGCGCCCCGTCCCGAAATGACACGCATGCAC
Source organism: Craterostigma plantagineum (assembly GCA_027422505.1). Lineage (NCBI taxonomy): Eukaryota > Viridiplantae > Streptophyta > Magnoliopsida > Lamiales > Linderniaceae > Craterostigma > Craterostigma plantagineum. The sequence goes on along the minus strand of JAPQWV010001146.1, from coordinate 76,604 downwards.
CCAAAAGGTGTGCATGCTTTTCCACTAAAAACCCTATTCACCCGAAAGGGTGTGTTTATACCCGAAGTGGTACGTGGCTTCAAAAGGTGATATCTGTTCTTAAACGGACACCATCTCTTCGATAGGATTATGTCTATTATGAACAGACACAATCGGTCGAAACGAGGGTTATAAATAAGCACACTGCATTTCGACACAGGAATATAGAATTCACGAGCGATATAATAAAAATTCTCTCTAGTCTTATCCCGGGACAAAATATTGTCTTTGGAAAGTGAACTCAAACGCGATTCTAGAGTAATATCCGGCCTTTAAATCAATATCTTTACCAACATCTACTTATTAACCATTATCATCAAAAAATCAAACTTCACAACCACAAACTAGTCACCTCATGTTGCTAAGAATTGAGTCACCATCTTTGGATGACTTGAGGACGCTTGTGCACAGGGTTTGACATCACTGCCCAATTCACCTTTAGACGATCTCTTCATGAATCACTCACACCATAAACAACACAGCTAGAAAAAAAACTTCATGAAATTAACTACCTCACTTTCGAAAAGAAAACGAAATTCAGGTGACAAAGAAAAAAGCTTACGAATCAAGAGAAAGGTGATTGCAGAGAGCTAATAGTAAGCTTTCCTTCACATTGAAGCTACCATGGCTGGATTTTCTACGGCGTTCGAATCCAAATGAACACAACAGAAGAGAAGCAGATTATAACTCTACCTACCTATATGCCTCTGAGGACAGACAGAACTAAACTAATGCCATCTCATTCCAAACATTATATATTTATCAGACTCCACTCACCCATTTCTCATCATTTACTTACAATCAAAATCCTCAAATCATTACCAATACATGCATACAAATTGCCAGCCACATCATATCACGAATAGCTCGCAGGTGATGAATCAAGAAAGATAAGGTGACAAAAATTTTCATCATTGCATTGCGTTCATATAACTTGCTTCAAGCAAGCAAAAATATAAACTCGTCTGTACTCACAAAAGGAAAGAAAGTTGTTTCTACAAACAAAATATAATAAAAACGTAAAATATCGCATCAAGGAACGGAGCAGAGACACGTGGAAGGAAACAATCTTCCCAACCCTCAGCCTGAGGTCCTGAAACAAATTTTAATCTCTCACCAATTTCCACCCATCATCCGAATCGACGCATGTGCAAATATCTATAATCAAATGCGGCCGCATGTCTTCGAGGTCAACAAAAGTGCGTGCGACGCAGAAAAGATTAGAAGATGATGGCTGCAGCCAACTAATTCCGCTTCCAATATTGCGACGATAGCGACGAGTTCCTGATGACAACCCTGGATAGGATGACAAACGAGCTTCCTCCATCTACCCATGCAAACCAGTCCGTCCAGCACAAACCATCTTAATTAACAAAACGCCGAATACTATCGGTAGGAAATTGCAATCCTTTGAACTCTAACCACTGGGACACCACTCTCTTGTATATTTAAATGAAATCTCCAACAGTTGTAACGACAAGCAAGTCATGCCCATTATCGATGAACGAAAAACGGAGCACACGCAAATACAATCCTTGGATGAGCAAAACAAAGATACTTGTAGAAGTTAGTAGGTCGTGAGAAGAGCAGTGGTCGTAGATCAGGGAGATGAGTCCACTCTTCATAGCAATATCAAATAACTCAAATTTTCCACAGTCAAAGTCAATAGTAGAAAATGAAGAACTCAATATAGTATTTTTTTTTCCCATCAGGTGTTGGACAAGCCATGGGACTATGCTTGCAAAACTGCATCGGACTACCGACATCAATTAACATAGCAGTAGTCAATGTCACAACCTCTCGTGGCAGTAGAAAAAGACTAGGAGAGGATGACGGCGACGACGACGACGACGGTGATGATGATGCTGATATTGAAGAAGACAAATCATATTTGTACAGCTCTTTTTGCATCCCAAACAGGTAGAGGGTCGAGCTAACAACGCAAAATGCAGATACACCTAAACTAGATTTATTGAAAAACAGATGAGGGTTGCGTGGAACATAGGCATCATCGTCGCTTGCATCTTCATCTAAATCCAACAGAAACAAGCAATGACCCACGTCGAACACATCGTTTCCATAAGAAAAGACATTATCCTCGCCAGATTCAGGAACGCAAAAGCAAGCTAACCATATCTTACCCAATGCAGATTTTCCTTCGCCATCCACGACCGAGGGCACCCACATCCGCCGGCTTTTAGAAGGACGAACATAATACATCTCCATCGTCGCGCTTATTGTACGACTTGTTCGAGGGGATCTTTGAAGAAGGGATCAGCTTATGAAGTCGACGAGGGCTTTGAGCTAATTTACTAGGGCTTTGAGCTAATTTCTGAATCTGGATTGCTATTCACGCCCCATTTTTCCTAGTTACCGCCCCCTAAAGGGCTGAAAAAAGACGATTTTGCCCTTTTCAATTTAAAGTTATATTTAAATTCCTTTTTCCAAACAACAGTTCTGATATCGTAATCATACATTCAAATCAGACAGAAACATAACAAGAAAAATTGAAATCGCAATGAATCGTCTATTTGGGAAATGGAAAGGAAAAAGAAAGAGTCTATCGGCACGGATGGTAACCAAATTCTCGTAAATTTCGTTCGTATAGACGTAAATTCTCGAACACAGATCGAACAGCGAACGAAAAATCGTCCCGACCGAAATGAAATTTCGGTCGTCACATGGTGCGACCGAACAATAATTTCGGTCACCCCTTGCGCCGACCGAAACACGATTTCAGTCACATTTTGAGGTGACCGAAATCATTATTCGGTCGGCAGAAGGGGCGACTAAAATTATTGTTCGGTCGCGACAGTCACAACTGAAACACTGATTTGGTCGGGACTGTCGCGACCGAAGTCGTTTTTCGGGCGTGTGGGAGGTGATCGAAATCTCGTTTTGGTCGCCACTAGTGTAGCCGAAATTTGATTTTGGTCACAATTTTTTTTTTTTTTTTATTTTATTTTTTTTTCAGGAGAGTGTCCCGGAGGATTCCACGGGCGACGGGATAAACTACAGTCGGCATTTTCGCGAAGGAGGACGATTTTCGACCGACGTGGAAGCCATTAACTGGCGAAAGGCGTCGCTATTGTCTTGGTTTCGAGGTGATAATTTCCTCGCACAAGAAATTTGGAACAAAAAAATTTGATTAGATGTTCTCGAGGAGAACGTTATAGAGGCAAGGAGGATGAATTGGAGAGGTTGTCGAAGTCTAACAAGTGCAGGTGTCCGTTTGTAGTCATAGCCCAGCAAGATCCAGCTACTAAGAATGGTTCATTCGTACGGGCCCACCTGAAAAATCCACGCACAATCACCCTCTGATACATTATCACGAGGGACACCGCCAGACGAGTGGGTTAAGCAGCCAGGCAAAGAAGGTCGTAGAGGAAATGACTGCTGCGCAAGCGAAACCATCACATATCCTCACAGTGATGAGGGCTCGACACAGCGTAGATCACGCGACGATCCGACATATATATAATTATAGAGATCGTCTGAAGAAGCAATATTCTGAGAGGGTCGAGACGTGGTGACTCAGTTGATGCACCAGACGACAGAGTCCGGATATTTTGTTGAAGCGCTGAGGGACGAGGAGACTAATATGCTGACACATGTCTTTCTCGCCACACTCGGAGTCACTCGCTCTGCTGAGGACGTATCCTTATTTTATTGGGATTGACTCGACGTACAAGACCAATAGATATAAGATGCCTCTAGTTGAGATTATAGGGATGACTCCCTGTAATCACAACTTTCTGTGTGGGTTTGCCGTCATGGACGACGAGACGGAGAGAAGTTACCGGTGAATGTTGCAGTCTATCAGGGATATTCTAGGCCCAGGTGTCCACCCGTCGGCGATTGTCACTGATCGTGAGTTGGGCCTTGTTCGACCGTTACATATGGTATTTCCCCATTCTCACCATCTGCTGGCACGTGGCATATTTATAAAGATGTGGAGAACAAAGTTTATAGGTTGGGGAGAAGAGCAAAAAGACCGCTGCTCACTTCATGCACAAGTCCTGGAAAGCAGTCGTGGAAGCTCCGACGGTTGACGAATATGAGAATGCAGTGAACGACATGCGTCTGCGATGGCTAGCCGACTCAGAAATCGTTACTTATGTTGAGCAGACGTGGTTGGTGCATAAGGAGAAGTTCGCCAGAGCTTGGACGAACCATGTGCTTCATTTCGGGAACACACTACATGTCGTGTGGAGAGTGCTCATAGCGAGCTTAAAGGATGGCTGAACTCGGCCACTGGGTCTCTGGACACCGTATGGGTGAAGGTTCACGAGCAGATTCAGAACCAGTTGATTCGCATCAGAAAGGTAAATTAATTATTATTACGTGTCTCTTATCCTTATCTAATAATATTTTAATGTTGACATGCAGACACTTGAGGAGTCCCGGTCGAAACGACCTATTCCGATGTCAGGATTTTCATTCCTAACATTGTTATACAGAGTTTCACACCATGCAATATTAATTATGAGAAATGAGCTGCGGCGGGCCAAAGATTTGTCGGATGAGGTTTACTCCAGGTGCGGATGTGTAGTACGACGTACCCACCAAACTATCATGTGCTTGCGAGCTTCAGCAATGCGTGGACAACATATCTTATTATTATTTTTTTCATATGTTATTACTTAATTTTTTTATATTTTTTGTGTTCTTATTATTTTTTAACATAATTATTTTATATGTTAATATTATTTGTTCTTATTATTATTTTTTTCATATATTATTAATTAATTTTTTATATTTTTTGTGTTCTTATTTTTTTTACATAATTATTAATATTGTTAATATTATTTGTTCTTATTATTATTTTTTTCATATGTTATTAATTAATTTTTTATATTTTTTGTGTTCTTATTTTTTTTACATAATTATTTTATATTATTAATATTATTGTTCTTATTATTATTTTTTATATATAATTAACTCATATTTATTAATATTATTATTCTTATTATATATATTATGAATTATTATTTTATATAAATATTTTATATTATTAATATTATTTGTTCTTGTATTATTTTTTTATGTTATTTCTTTATTTTAATTATATAAATCAAAATAGTACGTGTCCGATACACAACGAACGACAAAGAAAATAAAAGCAGATCATGGGGCATTGCGCCAGCGGTCGTTCATTTCGTCCAGCCTGTCTCTGTAGCGCTCTGTCTGCTCCTCGCGTGGAGCTGCAGCGTAGACAATGTTTTAAAAAGCGTGTAGCGTAGTGTGTCGCGTTTTAGTGCCGTTAGCGCGTAGCGTAAATAGCGTAACGCATTGCGTGAGTATTTCGGGTAATCTATTTTAATTATATATAATATATAATAAATATAAATATGCTACGTTCGGTTATTTTTTTATATCATTATTGTAGTTATGAGACTAAATAACCAATATTTTCTCAAAGAATTTAATGAAATAAAAAACATGGTACAATTAATTGATTAAAATAAAAAATTTAATATATATATGAATAATATATTTTAAAGTTTATATAAGCCCACAACAAAAAAAATAACATAAAACAGTGTAACACGCTATATACGCAATTTGGCACGCTATATGCGCAATTTGGCACGCTATTTACGCTATTTCTCAAAATATTCGCGCTTTTCAGGACAAAACGCTATATTTATTACGCTTTAAAACGCGTTTTTCTGCAAAATTGCGCTATTTCGCGCTACGAAACGCGCTACACTACGCTATTTAAAACACTGAGCGTAGATAGCATCTCGGTGCTCAAGGCATACATCGAGCTGTACCACTGTACACAGAATTGATACATATAAAAATTGATTAAACATAGCATTTCGGTCGGGACTTGGCCGGCCGAAATCACCATTCGGTCGTGCCGTTTTTGGCCCGATTTCGCGTCCGATCAACCGTTTTCCGGCCTATTTCGACTCGTTTTCGACAATCTATCTACGTACGAATGAATTTTACGATAATTTTCTTACAATCGTGAGAGCACTCCCTTTCCCTTTCTTTTCCTCGTTCCATTGCGATTTGCAAATTTCTCTGTTTTTTTTGTTTGATTTGGATGTGTGATTAAGTGTTGCGTAGTAAAGGACTTTAAATAGGAATTCTTACTTTTTATTATATTTTAGCTTTTTAAATTATTTTAAATAACATAGGGGCAAAATAGTCTTTTTTTGGTCCTTTAGTGGGCGGTAACAAGTAAAAAGGGGGCGATAAATAGTAACTTCCTTTCTGAATCGACGAGTAAAAAAGTAAATATATATTTTCTTTATTTTTTCCAGTTATTTTCGGTTATTGCGTACAGCCCAATCGGTATTTGGGCTTATGGGCTTCGAATGCTTTCTTTAGGCCCAAACAAAATATGTTAATTTATTAAGAAACAATTAGCCGCTCCAATCATAATTGAGGTACCTCCTCCACCTGCGCTGGTGGCGTAATTTATTTACTTTTTGTAGGTGTACATATGTTCGGTTTTTGGGTTCAAATGGTTGACTTTTGCTTATTCTTTTCTGAAGTGTTGGTATTTGTGGATTTATGTTATGGGCGTGCCCGATTGGTGCAAGTTTTTAGGGGTTTTTTGTCGGTCTGTATTGCTTCTAATTCTTGATCGGTAGTGTTTGAATGTAAGGGCTTTCTGCGTCGTTTATCTTGTTGTAAAACTTGTCGTGCAGATATTGGCTCCTCGGATTGGGTACTTGACCCTACTGATACCTCTCATTAAGCCGTCCTTTAGCAGCTCTCTGCCCCCTGGTGTAGATACTGTATGGCAGCCTGCCCCGTCACTTTGGCGGGCCCGCAGTCCGCGGGCCCATTTGACTGTATCAGGGTGGGCGGGCCGGCCCACGGACCACGAGCATTTTTACTAGTTCTATATATGTCATTGATTAAAATGATTTAATTAATAATTTTTTAATAGGCCATGTAATTAATATTGATTTAGTGGAAATAAGAATATAATATTTTTTGTTGGATCATGTGATTATTGAAAATTATTATTACAAAATCAAGTATTTGGGGTGTAAAGAGTGGCGTAGGGGGTGTAAATAGTAGGACTCATTTCTCTATTGCAATAATTGGATGAATGAACGATAACTTGATGTTTACCTGACCTGAATGGCGATACAATGCTGACATACTCCAAAGATTCAATTAAACTGAAAAACGATGGCAAGCAGTGTACTTACCCTACACACATTATTCAAATACGAGTTGGTTTTATGCTTTACGCATATATATTTTTTTTTCCGTGAAATAGCATATGATTTCAATATTGTGGCTTGCTCATGTATGTTGCTCACAAGCAGCGGTGTTCATCGGTCGGTTCGGTTCGATTTTTTCATAATTTCGGTTCGGTTTTTCGTTTTACTTATGCTTAATCCGATATTCAAAAATAATCAAAAAAGAATTTAATGTCGACAAAAAATAATATTATGAGCTGAAAATACATAAAACAATTTATGGTTATTAAGAAACAAAGAAAATTTATGGAACGTGACATGCAGCAAAAACAATCAAAGGTCCGAAAACAACAATATGAAAATGGAAAAAAAATTAAACCAAAATATAAAAATATTCATATGAAAATACTACGAATTATTTGGGAGAAAAACGGTATTTGATAGGAAAACATTCACCTAAAATGTAAAAAACATACAAATAAAATTATATTTACTTTGTTGTTTACGTTATGGGGAAAAAACAAAAGCTTTTTGATATTTTTTTACTTTTAATGTATTATGATAATTTTGGTTCGATTTTTCGGTTTTCTTGGTTTTATATACGCTTAATCCGATATTCGAACCATTTATGATTCGTTTCGATTTTTTACAATTTGATTCGATTTTTTTCCGGCTCGGCTCTTTTCGGTTCGTCCGGTTTTTCAGTGTAAGAAATTTGAACACCCCTACCCACAAGAACTTCACTTCAACGCAAACATTCAAACGCATACTTTCTTGCAGCACCAAATGTAATGAAACATGGTAAGTACTAAGAGTGGGAAAAGGGTTCTCTTTGCGGACACTATCTATAGAATAGTAAGTGGTTCAAGAATTTTCACATAGACACAGATATGAAGGTAATGCTCGGCGTTCATCAAGTTGTTCACTACCCATCCAAAAGGAATATCCAATCTCGGCTCAATTCCCTGAATGCGAACAACCATAAGCTCCGAGATATTTAACGTTTCTCTGCGGTTTCTTCGCTATTTTCTGAGCTATCTTCGATTTTCATCTTTCTTAAGACTCCTTTGTGAATAACTCAGGTTGAATAGATTTTAGAGCATCGAGCAACGTAAAGCATATTCCTGCCAATTTTTGATTTAGAAGAAAAAAAAAAGTGGCAAGTTATAGGAAAATTATAAGCAACTTGCTACTTACCTTCGCCTGGAAGGTCGACTGGACGATTTATGTAAGAAAGCTTATCCCAGGTATCAACAATGGGGACATCTTCTAAATCGTCGACATCTTCACTAAAACTCCGTATGTATAGCCGAACGGGAATTTTTCCTGGCGAGATTAATCAATTTTTGAGAAGTGGATGATATATGTGCTGGAGACAATAAATTGTGAGAAAAAAGAGAAGATTCTATCGAGAAATAAGCAAAGTCTAGAGGATGTACGGTCAGAAACTGTTTAAATTTATGCCAAAGACTTGTTAAGTCAGATATCAGTTTCGAAAGGACTCTCTCACCTGCCCTGATTGTCGAGGAAGCATCCACGTCGCTATTCGATTGGCGAGGCTTTGGCGTCGCGGTAGAATTCCATTTAATGGCTAGCTCATCTTCAAGGATGTTGAGCTTCAGTTTGGAAGCAACACGAAGGTAAGCTTCCAATTGGCCTGATTTTTTTAATACGATTTGTGGTAAAAGTAAAAAAGTCTTTCTAAAAAAACTTATGAGAAGCGCTACAAAATCAACTGGTTTAAGACGAACTTCGTACCATTTAAGACTGAGTGCCAAAGTTCAGTCTGATCAGATTGAGACATGTTCATAATATTTTTGCAGTTTCCATTAATAAATATGCTGCCTGGGGAGAAACTCATTAGGCTAAATCAGATAGAACGGCCATGGAAGACTCATTTAAAACACCATGCGCATGCATGTTTCCTCATTATTCTAAGCAAGCAGATGAAAATGAATGTACTGTCTCTGAGATCTGAGCAAAAAACCAAGATCACAGAATCAAATAGAAGATTATACTTCACCTCTTTCAGCGCATTGATAAAATTCCATTTTACACTGTCTTCGCCTTCACATGGGGTCAATGTATTAGCAGGGTATCCTCTGAAATGTACCTGAACGTGTAAGAAGTTCAGTTCAAGAAACTAAATTGGATGCATCCAACCTCTCAAACAAAATCTAACAAGATACTAAAATGTCTAAAATCCATTATGCTAGTAGGCTATGTGTCCCAAAGTGAGTTCATATTCATCCAAGAACTTCTCCACGCCAACCAACGTGAGTTCATAACGTTAAATTCCATGGCCTCTCTGGTTCAGGACAAAGAAGATCGAAGAGTACACCAGTTGGTATATACCCTAAAATGTGTTACCCCAGCGTGTAAGTAATAACCAAGGAAATCTTGAATTTACAAAGTTTAAAAATTGTTTTCTCGATAGAATCAGAAGTGCCACGAAGACATGTACCATTTGAGTGGCAAACCTTTGTACTCAAACCATACTGTATCTACACCAGGGGGCAGAGAGCTGCTAAAGGACGGCTTAATGAGATTGAGAGGTATCAGTAGGGGCAAGTACCCAATCCGAGGAGCCAATATCTGCACGACAAGTTTTACAACAAGATAAACGACGCAGAAAGCCCTTACATTCAAAACACTACCGATCAAGAATTAGAAGCAATACAGACCGACAAAAAACCCCCTAAAAACTTGCACCAATCGGGCACGCCCATAACATAAATCCACAAATACCAACACTTCAAAAAAGAATAAGCAAAAGTCAACCATTTGAACCCAAAAACCGAACATATGTACACCTACAAAAAGTAAATAAAATTACGCTACCAGCGCAGGTGGAGGAGGTGGAAGAGTGGCGACTTCCGATTCGTGGAGATGAATTTGAAGTGGTATTGCACCTCCCCACACAAATCTCTGAGCTTCAGTTCCATTTTGGCGATCCATTACGTCTACCATGCGATTGGGGATTTCGACTGATCTAATTACCCGCGAGTAGCTAGGTGGAAGTCAATAATTAGTTTAGTGCGTTGAAACGATCTTTCAAAACTTAATATGGCCGGTGATGTCAATAAATGACTATAAATTTGCGTTTACGAAACGACACTGGATCAAAGTAACGATCGCACATCTACCAAACACAAACAAAAGCAACTTTAGTAGTATTTCCAATGTGGTTTTTCGTGAAATTTTGCAGGAAATTTCATTGACAAAAATTAAAATTCAAAAACTACACAAGGCATCAAACATGCTAGTAAGAAGAAAAGAACCTCGAGCAAATATCCCTCGGGTATATAGTCTATCGTAGACCCAGTGTATGTATCCATCGCTCTGAAAAATAACAGCAATCAATTATTTGTTTGTCAGTAATTGTTCATAATTATCCATAAAAGACCACAACTGCATAAGTACACCAATACACCATACTTTCAAAAGATTCGATGTCTTTCAAAACCAAAATCAAACACAAACCCCGATACCGAAAACTGCCAAAACGATTAACAGTTCCGTAAAGCTGTCATGAGATCAATTGAAAATAGCTAGTTTCGAAGTCCTCCAATGAAATAACAGAAAATTCCAGTTTTTGCTGCAGAAGCTTCAAGCGATTTCATAAAAAAATTGTAGGAATAGCAAATTGAGGTTATTCCAGCGGTTATGAATAATAGCTACCTTTTAATAGAGATCGATTCAAAGTCATCCAGTCAGTACAGATATAGATAGGTTAAAACAGAGAAATCTAAAAGACGCAAAACAGAATTTTTTTGGTCAAAAAGTCCGCATTAAATCACAGAAATATCGGATCGAGCTGATTCTAGTGCCTGCGAAAATCTCAGCAAGTTACCTTTCCACGTAAACCAAATTTATAAAAATTCAGACACTATACCTAGGTCAAATTCGAAAATCACAGAAGCTGCGGAGAAATATAATTCCAACGAGGAGTTTATAAAATGAATCATTAGATTAGAACATATAGCTTAAACAAGATGCGAATCGTACCAGAATCACAGCTTCGAAGGTCTCTGCTTTTTTTTTTCCTCTCACGTTCGAAAGTCTTTTGGTATGGAAAAGACAATTTTTACTCATTTAAATAAATCAAGCTGGGTGTAGTTGGTTAAGTGGGTTAGGCTTATAAAATTTATTTTGAATTGGGCTTAACATTAGGCCGAAATTTAATTAAGGTGGTTCAGCCATTACATCTACAACACTGCACTATTTAATAAAATAAATCAAAGAAGGGCTGAGATATACGAGCGAATGGCAAGAAAGTTTTTAAAATAGAATCGCAAATGTAGTTAACTTTTTAACAATGTTGCAAAACTAAACAAGCTTTGTTAGTTTTGATTGTTATTGTTTATTTCACCACAAAACTATTCAAAAGTACAAGTCTTAATCTCATTTTTCAGATAGCATTATTTAATGATTATATTTTTAGCCCCAATTTATTTTACTTTGTTTGAACTAATTTTTCTTTAATAAAAACCCCTTGAATAGTATTGCTTGAAGACGTCCCGCATGAGCCTTTAAAAGAGTGAAGAGTCCCATCTTTTATCATGATTATTTGAAAAAATAAAAAAAAAAGGAGATCAAAAGAATAAGAAGACGGCGAACCCTACACTTAAAGTGTTGTCATTGGCGGACAATCACATAACAATCTACTACAGTCCTACGAACATGTCATGGTTTACCAAGTTAGTTTTTCCGTATTGTTCATGTAATTGATTCATTTTTATTTTATTTTAAAAAATGACCTTTCTTTGTCCGTGGCGTTCACTTTTCCAAGTTCGGTTTTTCAATTTGCACATTATGCCGAATTTAGTTAATGTAGTGCTATATTGTGGTGACAATTTTAATAAATTGGGGCTAAAAAAAATATAATTATCTTCAAATAATGCTTATATGAAATAATGAGAGTAAAGATTTGTAATTTATAATAGTTTTGTGGTGAAAGTAAAACATTAAATAATTAAAATTAAAAAGTTGTTTAGTATTGCAACATTATTAAAAAGTTAATTACATTTTCTATTTGAAAACTTCACTAGTTTTGCTATTCTCTCGAGATCTACGAGCATAATTAGGTTTGAACGAGCTTAATCAGAAGGTCGACGTGGGCGTTTTTATACACTTCATCGTTTTCATTAATTATGTTGTCAATCATGCTTTGAAAACGAGAGTCCTATTTACGTACACTCATCTATTACAAGATAAAACTGAGCTCATCTGCAATTAATGCATGATTTTTTTTTGTGTAAATTATATAATATGAATGATAAAAAATCGTGCCAAGGTGCTTCTCGACCTATTGAAGCATTGTAAAATGGTTCAAAAATCGAGTCGAATAAATAATTGGCTTACATTCAACCCTTATATTGAATTCTCTTGTGTCACGAGAAACTTTTTGATATATGTGCCGACTCATATTTTGCAGGATTCAAAAGTGTTTGTATGGTGAGTCTAAACTCAGTCGGAACATGGCCGGAAGTCGCCTGGACGATCAATGCTTTTGGAAGTCTATTTTCAGCTGGAAAATAGCTTGGGCTTGAGGTACAAGTATGGAGGCATCACGTACAAGGAAGGAATCACAGCATCGTGAAGTTTAAATCACAGATGTTGGATTTGGCGCGAAGATAATCGATGGCTAGGATGAAGCGCGTTGTACAACGCAACGCCTAATGCGGATAGTACAACCGTCAATGCACAACTCCATCTGAATGTTCATCTTAGTAAATGAGGGCTTGTAACCCTCTCTAGATAGAGAATTAGGAAGATGTGAAATAGGGTTTTGGAGTAGACATAGAGGTCTGTAAGCCGTGGTTGGAGTGAATAACAGCAAACCTGTGTTAGTCTGTGGACGTAGGCCAAAGTTCGGCCGAGCCACGTGAAATTTTGTGCTTGTTTTCAGTTTTGAGCTGCGATTTCAGCTCGGCCGAGCTTGCGATTGAATGATTCGATTAAATCAAACACGTACGTGCATAGACAAAAAAAAAAAAAAAACTCGATCTCAACCGGATTCTACAAAACGAGAATGTCGGAGCTCCTGTTCCGCTGCCTATTTTATCATCGCACAATAATGGGATGGGTGCTAAGTCTTTTCCAATTGTGGATGCGTTGGTATTCTTCTCTTCTGTTCCGACTGAACTTGAAAGTCTCCCAGCTCGTATATTTTCTCCTAAAACCGTTTCTTGTTGTTACAGACTGATTCCCGCCGTTTTACTTGCTAATGATCACAGGTCCTACCAATCCAATCGATCGATCTGCCTCGATGACGATTCTACTAACTTGGAGCTAGGAAATTGGTAAGCTTGATCCATTAAACTTCTTCCTAGCTTGCTTTTTATTCATTAAGTGTTGTTACCATCTTAGTCTCTGGTGGACATGAGCTCTTTGCGAGAGCTGCTTTACCGGACGTCGAGGATCGGTGGTCCTGGTTTACACAGGATTCCATTCCCTCGTCATTTGATGCACCCAATTGTACCATTTTCAGTTAATTTTTTACTGTAAAATTGTCATTCTGTCTCCCTTGGAAGCACCAAGGACGCATATACAGCAGTAAGTCTCGGTTGAAAGAAGCCTTACCTAGATAGATTTGAGTAGTATATAGTAGAACATCCGCTTTATTTGAGATGTAAATTCATTGCAGGAATACGAACATCATCAGTGACCCCCCGTCGCTTTATCTGTGTGGAGGAAATCCTTCAACTTTCACTCCTCTGGCTGAATTACTGAGTAGCATTATGCTTTTGCAGCTGTTGCTACTATTCTGTCTAAAATATACCTCTTCGACCATACAATACAAACTAAAACCAACATTTTTTACAATAGATAGAAAGAAAAAACAGAATCACCAACATATTATTCAAAGCTACAATTTTTTTTTCCGTCTGTAGCGCCAACAGAAGTAGAACGTACCCTCATTCATATTCAGCACGACATTCGTCACAAACATTTGACTCTCCAAAGCAATGGAAGATATCATCGAACCTTTCGCCATGGAGAAAAGAAAAACAAATTAGTGTCTTTTCTCTCAACTTCGAACACGAATTATTCTTGCAAGTGTAAATACCTTACTCGAAAAGCAAGCTGATTCTCAGGCGAATAGGGGTCATAATCATCATCGTGTCCTGAAGGCTTATCAACTCCTTCTGCACCGGTCTCCTAGAAAAATATATAAGGATATTTAGTTAGTTCAACAGAACGCATGACCACCCATCGGCAATTAAGTTCGGCGGGTAATAAATTGACTTGATCTCACAAAGAAGAACTTCAGCAGCCTCATCAACAACACCTCGAAAATAGCGAGGTTCATCAGCTACATCAGCATCTCGGGGCGTGAATGTAATTAGGTCACAAAAAATTCCACTTGTTGAGCTTGATTACCTTCAACTGAATATAATTCTTGTTCTGCAGTCACACAAAAACACAAAATTTCATACGGTGTAATTGGAAAATCGACGATATTATATACAACGAGAAGTAAAGTACCGTACATTTTCCTATTATAGCAATCCAAGCACTTGATGACCTCATCCTTTAACCTCCTGCTATCCAAATTTTATAGATGGTTATCGCTCCACAGTTGGTACATTTTGGGATCAAAATAACGATCGCACATCTGCCAAACACAAACAAAAGCAACTTTAGTAGATTTCCAATGTTTTTGTGAAATTTTGCAGGAAACTTCATTGACAAAAATTAAAATTCAAAAACTACACAAGCATCAAACATGCTAGTAAGAAGAAAAGAACCTCGCGCAAATATCCCTCGGGTATATGGTATATCGTAGACCCAATATATGAGTCCATTGCCCTGAAAAATAACAGCAATCAAATTTTTTGTCAGTGGTGTTCATGAATTATCCATAAGATTCGATGTCTTTCAAAGTAAACCAATACACCATAGTTTCAAAAGATTCGATGTCTTTCAAAACCATAAAATCAAACACAAGCCCGACGCCGAAATCTCAGCAAGTTATCTTTCCTCATAAAGCAAGTTTATAATAATCCAGACACCATACGTAGGTCAATTCGAGAATTACAGAAGCTAGGCAGAGATGTAATTCCAACAAGAAGGAGTTTTATAATGAATTAAGATGAATTAATAATGAGATTAGATCACAGAGCTTAACAAGATCAGAATCGTATCAGCTTCGAAGGCCTCTCCTTTTTTTTCTCCCTTCGAAAGTTCTTTTGGAATGGAGAGATAACTTGACTCATTTTTAATCAATCAAGGTGAGCTAAATTTGAATTGGGTTGGCTTGTAAAATTTATTTTGAATTGGGCTTCGAGTGAATTATTGGACCAAATTTTAATTAAAGAGGTTCAGCCATTAGATCTACTTCTACAGTATTGAAAAAATAAAATAAATAAGGCTGAGATATAGGAACAGAATTGGGTTGAAGTAGCTGATCGGATGGTCGACGTGGCCGTTTTTATCACACTTGTCGCTTTCATTAATTATGTTATCATTCATGCTTGCAAAAGAGAGTCCTAATTACATATGTACTCGTTCTCTTTTACTATACCAAATATTTTTATGTAATAACAATAAATAAATAAATATTTGATTGTTCTATCTCTTGAGTCAAAGATGCCCGCGGAGTTCTTGTGAAGATAAAATTCAAATTTGATGATTTGGGCGAAACCATAATCAGAAAACCCCAATAGCCGGTTTTTGCAAATCGGGTGTGTCCAGACACGATAGCTCGACGATCAAGAACTTCTCCGTGCTCGAAAATAAATAGATTTTTGAAGAGAGATAAGTATAGTAAAGAAGTCGAAGAGAAAAGGTTTTTAGTCGCAAGGAAGAAGAAACGACAAGGCAACCGTAGTTTCTCCATGGGAAGATCGAAGAAGCAGTTATTAAGTACAGTGAAGCTTTAGAACTCTCCCTTTGAACAAGAAGTACGAAAGCGAAAGAAGTGCGCTGTACATCAACAGGGCTCAGTGCATTTGCGCTAAAGAAGTTAGACGCCATTAGCGATTCGACTAGGGCTATTTGCCTTTCTTCGAATAATAATAACAGTAATAACAGCGCTCTTTGGATAAGATCGCAGGCTTACGACATGAAAGGTATGGCGAAGGAGAGCTTGATCGGATTGTCTGAAGTTGATGCTGACTAACTACAGTCGCTGCTGAGCTGGCGGGACCCGGGGCCACCGGTCTGTTCATGATTTATTGCTTTGCCGCCTCCGTGGTCTTTACGTGACGCCATTTCAGGCGGTGGCTCTTACTTACAATCATGCGCTCCTTTCATGTATGTGTATTTGGTGGATATAAGTTATTTTGTATGATCATTCAAGGATTTTGTTGACAGAATATTTTTATATTTTTATAAAGGAATCCAAATTTATATTTATGCCCCATTTAATTCACGAAATTCATTCGGCTTACTGAACCTCAAGGGAACAAAATGATTTGTTTAAGTTGTGTTCGGCTTTAAATGCTATGTGGCTATCGAAGTTGATTTCGATGTGTTTGTTGAGTTTTGTCTAGCGATTCATACGCATCGTATGAATAATGGAAGAAGGAGTGCATGGTAAGAAGCCTCTATTTTATTTTTATTTTATTATTTCCTTCTTAGCTTGTTTCTTAGGTCTAAAAAGAAAGAAGATAGATAATCTTTTGGATAAGTATAATATTTATATATTCGCAATTTCCCCAAATCAAGCGAAATATTCCAAATAACTCATCATGTATCTTGTTTTTTCGTTCTGTTTTGGAATAGAACATTAATTTATTTTTTGGGCGAAAGATCTATGGTTAAGGTTGATCAATTGTAACAACTTCGTAAACATGTATTCTATATATAGAAAAAATGATCCAACTCACTCAATTGGGTGAAATTTTGAATAAATCGTGCACTTTGAAATCGGATGGTGTTTTATGTAGTAGTCCAATGGGTTGGTTTATTTTTGTGCTTCGTTTGCTTTGCTCTTCTTCTTCGGACACATTTGGCATGGTGCTAGAACCTTGTTTCGAAAGTTTTGGTGGTATTGACCAAGATTTCGGCGCTCAAGTAGAGTTGGAACACTCCAAAAACTTAGGAATAAAAACACTTAGATCTTCCATAATGCATGTTTGGGGCCTTCCTGCACAGCTTGGGTGGAAGGCGAAGGCCCTCTCTAGGAATGGGCCAAACGTGTCATTCTCAAGTCTACTAGGCCGTAACCTTATTATATTATGATCTGCAAGTTTTTAACAATAGAAATATTTTTTCCTACTTGGCGGTAATTTTTTTTATAAAAGGAATCAGTTAGGTAAGAAATAAACTAAAAGATAAAGATTCATATTTTTTCATTAAACATAAGAATTGGATATGAAAAATACACAATCAAAATCAGATGTATTTTTTATCATCATGGACCCAAATAGTTGAATGATGTATTATCGGATGAGTTGATGTGCTTTCGACTTATCAAAGTAAAATCTGAGTGAATTTTCATGTTTCGAGTCTGAAATCGATGTTTTCGATCAAATCGATTTTCTTCGAATTTACTAGAATTCGAATTTAATTCAAAAAAACAACCCATTTCCTTGATCAGAAAGCTTCTCCTATCAAGAACAATCAAAATTGCGCTATATACATTATGTAGACTATTATGTGGTTCAAATATAAATTATTCACTGATCCTCTCTTAACTTGTTGTAGGTACGGAAAGCTTTTGAGTAAACTGGCCTTCAAATAGCCCAGCTTTCGTGTGGAGGAGGTTGTGTTAGTGGTGTAATGCATTTCGAGGTTGATTTTAATATAACAATTTAATGTTTGTAAATTGTTACAACCGGTATAACAACTCTGCAAGTTGTAAATGTTAGTGGGTTCAAAAAAGGCAAAGCAGTGTCGCACATCCACAACCAATGTTTTAAAAAGCACATTGCGTGATGTCGCGCTTTAGTACCCATGTTGCGTAGCGTAAAAAGCATAGCGTATCGCGTGAGCTTTTCGTGGCAGCCTATTTTTAATATAAAAAATATATATGATATATTCATACAAGCAAACTATCAATTTCAATCATTAAAAATAAGCATTAATCATAGGAGAAATAACATTAATTGTCCCAAACAACTCAATAAATAAAAACATGGATACAAAATCTAAAAATAATCGGTGTCGTTCAATTATTGAATCCATAATAATCACGTGTTCAATTATTATGTCAATCGTGATTGGTGAATTGAGATATACTACTTGCTTCTGAGAATTAGTCTCACCATGAGAGAGTGGTGTAAGTTCATTGTCGATTTTGTGTGGGGTGGTCTAGCGCAGGTGGTAAAAAGTAAAAAAAAAAATAATAACGTGATATGTTATGAGCAATTTAACGTGCTATTTACGCACATTACTTGTGCTATTGCGCTTTTACTCAATACTTACGCTATTCTTGACAAAACACTATTTTTTTTACGCTTCAACGCGTTTTCTCGCTAAACTACGCTATTAGCGCGCTACAAAACGCGCTACGAAACGCTATTTAAAACACTGTCCACAACAAAGTATCTAAATGTGTCTAAATCCATATTGAAAATAATATTTAATCATAAACTTTTATGCACAGAAACATCTAAGAAGAGCTACTTACCGAGTTCTTTATTTTGATATCCAGGATCCATTTGATCATTTATACAATGTTGCTCGGGCCGTAAAAAAGTTGCACATTGTGGAAGATCAACGTCGTAGTTCAATGAGATTGGGACTCGGATGCTTATGGTTCTAACGTACATTCATAGAATTGGACTACTTTCCCAACCAATCAGCATGCGTCGATCCTCAGGAGAGGAATTTGGTAGCAGAATCCCTTCGGTGAGAAAATATAATTTTTAATATGCATAATAAGCTTTTATGTAATTTATTTCTTTCGTTTGGTTGCATGTGTAGGATCACAGGAATACTATAAAAGGTTTGACGAATTGACAATTGAAGAAGTGGTCAAACTTTAAAAAATTACCGGTTATTGCGGTAATCCGGTCTGACAAGAGTTTTAAAAGTTGTACACATGTATGCTAACTAGTTATAATTTTGAGTAACAGTATTCATCTTTATTACATTTTTGTTACGAAAATTGAAAATTAGATGGCGTACGACGCCACAACCCAGGATAAGATAGATGAACACAATAAGAAAAATAAGCGCTCTTACTAGCGACGGAACCAGAACTTGTAAACTTGGGGGGTCAAAATTTGTTAAACAAAATATTATGAAAAATCATGGAAAAATTGTGAAGATTTCTTATATACGTTTTGCATAATATGTTTATTATATACCTGAAAATAAATTGCATATTGTAATAGAGAACAAAATATATTATATCAAAGTATACATTGAAATCATATGAAACGTCTAGTTCTTTGTATAATTATTAAAAAGTTTTGTATATAATTTTAACATATGTATTACATATTGTTATCAATGGCAAAATGATGCATTATAACTTAGGAATCGAAGCATCAATTTAAAAACAATAATAAGCGGATCTAGTCCGTATCGAATCTTCAAAATGTCTTATATACGTTTGCATAGAAGCAGACAGGAAGCAAATGAAATGAATTGGCAATGCGAACAACATCAACTCATCACCAGCACAACTACAAATACTGATCGGATTAAACACAAAAGCAACAAACCACTTCATTTCATTTCAATTCAGTCGAATTGACAATTGGAGAAGTGGTCGAAATTTTAAAAAATTATCCGATTATTGCGATAATCCGGTCTTACAAGAGTTTTAAAAAGTTATACACATGTATGCTAACTAGTTATAAAGATTTGAGTAACAGTATACGTCTTTGTTACGATATTTGTAATTAGATGTCGTACGACGGTCTAACCCAAGATGAGATAGATGAATACAATAAGAAAAATAAGCGCTCTTACTCTCTACCATATCGCCTTATTAGTCGGTAGTTTTGTGTCGAAGACGGCAAATGGAGAGAAGCGATATTTTATTGCTCAGAACTCCTATGGAACTGGGTTTGGTTTAAAGGTTATGTGGCTATCAAGTTGATTCGGTGTATTTCTTGAGTTTTCGCTGGTGATTCATACTCCTAGTATGAATAAATGGCAGCAGATATGTATTATACGATGGCTCTATTTTTATTTGTATTTTTATCTTACAGGTATGCAGTTTCTAACATTTCAATTATTTCCTGCTATATAGCACTGTCTCGGGTACAAACGAAAAGAACCACCCAAGATGAGATAGATGAATAAATAAGAAAAATAAGCGCTCTTACCAGCGACGGAACCAGAACTTGTAACTTGGGGGTCGAAAATTGTTTAAACAAAATATTGGAAAGATTAGACACGTGGCAAAATTGCGTAGATTTCTTATATACATTTTTGCGTAATATGTTATATATACCTGAAAAAAATTGCATATTGTAATTATGAAGAAACTATAAATTATATCAAAGTATACATTGAAATCATATGAAACGTATAGTTCTTGGTATAATTATTAAAATGTTTTTAATATACATTTTTAGCATATGTATTGGATATTGTTATCAATGGCAAAATGATACATTGTAACTTAGGAATCGAAGAACAATAATAAGCGGCATCTAGTCGGTTATTGAATATTCAAATGTCTTATATACGTTTTGCATAAAAGCAGGCAGGAAGCAAAGGAAATGAATGGCGACGCGAACAACATTCATCACCGGCACAACTCCTAATACTGATCGGATCATCACAAGAGCAGCAAACCACCTCCTTTCTTGCCATTTCAGTCGATAAGTGATTGAATGAATCTCTACATTTAAAGTCTACATTGATTGAATTTCACTCGGGAGAACTGATTATAGCGGTTTGCTCATGTTGTGTTTTGAATTGTTTTGGGTACATTGTCTATCGTTGATTTCGACGTTGATTTCGAACTATGAGGATATATATATGTATATATAATAAGTTTTTATACCAGTGAATTTGACGAGGTGTTATATGTTATGTTGAAATTTTTTTCTTTATTTACTTATACTTTATTGTTTTATTATTTATAGATACTTCTATATTTATTTGATTCTCTATCATTAACTTAATATGTCAGTCGTGCAAGGGAAGGCGTCAGAAGGAGGTAAGGTCTGGAAAGCTTTGAGTAAACTGACTTTCAAACGGCCAGCTTTGTTCTGCAATACATATCATTTCTACTTTTTTTTCCGTGAAGTATCTTAGAAATAGTGTTTTGACATTGGATTGGATTGTCCACAACTTTACTCCAATGCAGAAGATGATAGGAAAACTGCTGACAATGCAGAGGATGATTCTAACACCGATGAAGTTGAATCATCAGGTAAATCAGAGGATCTGATGTCTATTTGTTCTGCAATACATATCATTTCTACTTTTTTCCCGTAAAGTATCTTAGAAATAGTGATTTGACATTGGATTGGATTGTCCCCAACTTTTACTCCAATGCAGAAGATGATAGGAAAACTGCTGACAATGCAGAGGATGATTCTAACACCGATGAAGTTGAATCATCAGGTAAATCAGAGGATCTGATGTCAACTTTTTTGAGTCAATTAGGTTACGTCGACCATTTGGACTGTAAAATAACGAGCCAATAGATCGTATCCCCGTTTGTGTCGTGGATTCACTCCGTGGAAGCATGATCATCCTCCCAAGAAGAATGTTACTTATTTGTCACATTATACTTCAACTTCTTCCTTGCCTACAAAACCTCCACGAAAATGATAACCATAAAGTAAAGATATTCATCGGCCCCTTCGTCAATTTATATATTATAGTGAATTCGCAGTATAAAATTTGAAAATAATAACTAAACCTAAATACATATTAAATTGGTACTAAATGGCGTATCTGTTACTAGTCTCGTATCAACTTTTTATATACTTAATGTCTTCCAGGTACATACCGGTTAATTTGTTACTCGTTACACATTGAACTGTTACGATTGTCTTCCGTAGAAAACACAAGGTTACGGATAGATTAATCGAAACATGGGTCAACTTTTTCGAATCAATTAGGTTACGTCGACCATTTGGACTGTAAAATAACGAGCAATAGATCGTATCTTCCCGTTTTGTGTACGTGGAATCACTCCGTGGAATCATGATCATCCTCCCAAGAAGAATGTTACTTATTTGTCACACTATACTTCAACTTCTTCTTGCCTACATAACCTCCACGAAAATGATAACATAAAGTAAAAGATATTCATCGGCCCCTTCGCCAATTTATATATTATAGTGTAATTCGCAGTATAAAATTTGAAAAATAAACTAAAACTAAATACATATTAAATTGTTACTGAAACGGCGGTACCAAGTCTGTAAATTGTAATGGAATGTTAGTGGGTTCAAAAAAGCAAGCAGTATCGTACATCCACAACAAAGTGTCTAAATGTGACAAAATCCATATTGTAAAATAATTTTAAATCAAAACTTTTTAATGGAAAGAAACATCTACGAAGAGCTACGTACGGTGATAGTACGTTATTTTAGTGGAACCACCATCGTTGATTTTTGTTTCTTAGCGGAGTATCTTTCGTTGGTCATAAAACAACGGGCAACGGCGTCATGTTGGTACGTGCATGCAGTAGCATGTACGGAAATAATATACAGGATATTGTGGGCTACGGACCCATCGGCTGCCGGAAAGGAGATTTTTATTTTGATATCCAGGATCCATTGATCAGTTATACAATGTTTGCCCAGGCCGTGGAAAAGTTGCACGTTTGGAAGACAAAGTCATAGTCAATGAGATTGGGGACTCGGATGCTTATGTTCTAACGTACATCATAGAATTGGACTTCTTTTGCAACCAATCAGCATGCGTTCGATCCTCAGGAGAGGAATTTGGTCAGTTTGAGAAAATATAGTTTTTTAATATGCATTAATTAATAAGCTTTTATGTAATTTATTTTTGGTTGGTTGCATGTGTAGAATCACATGAATAATATAGAATGGTTTGACGAATTGACAATTGGAGAAGTGGTCGAACCTTAAAAATTATCCGATTATCGCGATATTCCGGTCTTACAAGAGTTAAAAGTTGTACACATGTATGCTAACTAGTTATAAGATTTGATAACAGTATACATCTTTGCTACGAAAATTGTAATTAGATGCCGTACGACGGCCCAAATCCAGGATGAGATAGATGAATACAATAAGAAAAATAAGCGCTCTTACTCTCATACTAGAGCTGTGTCAAAACGGGCTTGGGCCGCGGGCCGGCCCGCCCCGCCCCGCCAAAGTGGCGGGGCGGGCTCTGAAATTTTAGGCCCGCCTGGAGGCGGGCCTGGGCGGGTAAGCCCGCGCGTCGTGTGCGGGCTTTGGCGGGGCGGGGCGGGCTACCCGCGGCTTAGCCCGCCAGAATAATTAAAAAAAATATAATGTTATTTATTTTTATATTATTACAATATACAATATTCATAAGGTATTAATAACATAAATAGATTAATATAAAAAGTTTATTAAATTAGATATATTTTCCTTCATTTCTTATTTTTCTCAGTTTTATATTATTTTTTCTATTTTTTGTTTATTTTTTACTTTTTCTTATTTTTTTATAATTTTTATTTTATTTTATTTTTTTAATAACTGGCGGGCTAAGCCCGCCAGGCCCGCTACCCGCCTGCAGGCGGGGCGGGCCTTCATTTTCCAGGCCCGCCAGCAGGCGGGCTTACCCGCCCCCGCCCCGCCAGTGGCGGCTTTTGGCGGGTACGGGCCGGCCCGCCCCGCCGGCCCGTTTTGACAGTACTACTCATACCATAACGTCTTATTAGTCGGTAGTTTTTGTGTCGAAGACGGCAAATGGAGAGAAGCGATATTTTATGCTCAGAACTCCTATGGAAACTGGGTTTGGGTTTAAGGTTATGTGACTATCAAGGTTGATTCCGTTGTATTCTTGAGTTCGCTGGTGATTCACACTACTACTATGAATAAATGGCAGAAGGTATGTATTATACGACGTCTCTATTTTTATTTGTATTTTTATCTTACGGGTATACAAGTTTTTAACTTCTCGATTATTTTTCCTACTATATAGCACATAGTTTAAGATTGGTTTCTTTCTAAACCAAAGTCATAAGGAGTCAATTTGTTCCTTTTATTTGGTACACCTATTGAGCAAATAGCAAGCCGTTAACATAGCTTCACCCCAGAATCATGCTCAATCCAGAGTACGATAACATGGAATTTACCATTTCTTTCAGGATTCTATTCTTTCTCTCAGATACACCATTTTGCTGTGGTGTATATGGAGCCGTAGTCTCATGAATAATCCTACGATTGAAAGTAGGTCGGATTAAAGTATTCACCACCTCTATTCGTTCTGAGTCGTTTGATCATGGCATTTTGTTTGCAACTCAACTCATTCTTAAAATCATAAATTTATCCAATGCCTCATCTTTGCTATGCAACAAATAAACGTAACAGAATCTAGATGCATCAGCAATAAACGTAACAAAATATCTTTTGTTCCCTAATGAAGGAGTAGCATGCAAATCACATAAGTCGCTATGAATAAGTTTCTAATTTTTTCGAGGAGCGCATTACCTTATGAAAGGTTGCCTCGTGATCTTAGTCAGCATGCAAGTCTTACATTTTTCAGAATTAATTTCGAAAGGAGGTTATATTAATCCTTCCTTTGACATTTCATAAATCCGCCTATAGTGAACATGTCCTAGTCTAGCATGCCAAAGCACCGAATCATTAACGTTAGAACATGTCACGAATGCGGAATTATTGTAAGAACGTGTTTTGTTTAAATTCAACATAAACATTCCATTATTATAATAGCCAAAACCGATAAAGTTTCGGATTTTGTCAATACAAACTTGTCTGACTCAAACACCTGCTTGTAACCACATTGTTCAAGACAGGACCAGACACTAAATTCTTACGCAACTTAGGTACAAAAGCACATTACATAAAAGTAATAGTTTTTCCCGAAGTAAATTCTAATATAACACTTCCTACACCAACTATTGGAGCACTTGACTCGTTGCCCATATGTAAAGCAGATCCGTCTTCAACTGGTCGAAAGTCTTTAAACCAGCCTCGATCTTTACATGCATGAGTTGTGGCACCCGAGTCAATCCACCAAGCTTCTCCATCATCCTGTACATAAAATGCTTCAGGATTAAAGGATACATAAGGCACACCAGAATTATAAACAAATGTTCAAATCCTGACCTGGTTTAGGGTTAGGGTTTTTAGACCCTTCACCCGAGGTGCTTGCTCCGTTGGTGTCCTTTGTTTGACCACCACTTTTTCCAACACGGCAATCCCTTTTGAAATGACCAGATTTGCCGCATTTCCAACAAGCCGCTTTAGGCTTTTGTTGGAAGCTACATGGTTATTACCATTATCCTTGCGCTTCTTATTATATTTGGCACGCTCTTCCACCATATTAACGCTCGACGTTCCAGCAATGGCTTTGCCCTTTGGTTGGTCATTTCCTGCGCCCTAAGAGATTCCTCTATACGCAAATGACTACCCAATTCTACCAGAGATAATCCTCCTTTTTATGTTTAAGAGTGTGCTTGAAATCTTTCCAGGATGGCGGCAACTTATCGATTATACTCGAAACCGCTATCGCATCATCCATAACCAGTTGGTGTTGAGCGAACCGGCCAAGTTCCGAAGTAGTTCATTGTATTGCTCCATCACCGGTCTTGCATCGATCATTTTATAATTATTAAAATTACTAAACCAGGAATTTTCCTGCTCGAGGCGTCTTCTGCCATGTACTTCGCTTCGAGATCATCCACAAGGCTTTCGCGGAGTCAAAATTCTGATATACGTCGAACAGTGCATCCGACATAGCATTCAGAATATGGCCGCGACAGATGTAGTCGTCGTTCTCCCACTTGTTCCCCTCCGGGGCAGCCTCCAGCGTTTCATCTTCGACAGGTTCGGGCATGGGCGTGCTTAATACGTACACCACCTGAGGTTCGTCAGGAGGAAGTGCATTTTCTTCTGCCAACGACGGAAATCCACCCCTTCGAATTTATCCAATTTGCAGATTTTCGAAGCCATGTCTCCCAATGTTTCGGCCATTAAAATGAACCAGAATATTGTTTTGATTGTTGGTAAAATATTTTCTGATTTAAAAGCCGGATATTTCTCTAGAATCGCATTTGGAGTTCACTTTCCAAAGACAATATTTCGTCCCGGGATAAGACTAGAGAAAACTTGTTATTTCGTTCGTGAATTCAATCTTCCTGTGTCGAAATGCAGTGTGCTTATTTATAACCCTCGTTTCGACCGATTATGTCTGTTCATAATAGACATAATCCTTTCGAAGGGTGGTGTCCGTTTAAGAACAGATATCACCTTTTGAAGCCAGGTACCTTTCGGGTATAAACACACCCTTTCGGGTGAATAGGGTTTTTAGGGGAAAAGCATGCACACCTTTGGGTGCATGCGTGTCATTTCGGGGGCGCTGCCCCTAGACCTCCCTAGGAGCGCTGCCCCTAGGACCCTGCAAGGGGGCGCAGCCCCGTTGACCCCCGCTTCGATTTGGGTTCCGACGTAAAACGTTTTTCGAGCGTGCACTTTGCACCTCCTAACCCGGTTACATCGTACGTCCCAATTACACTAAAATATATAACAGACCTCACTTCCCAGGGCTACGTAGACCACTGACTCTTTCCCATAGCCATCGAGCCAACTCTTTACTTTAAGCCATTCGTGGTCTTTGACACCGTATTTAATATCATCTTCTTCCGGTACTACTCGTGGAGGCATAAGCCCAATTGGGATCACTGGTTTTTTTTACAACTCTTCTGCACGGTTAACCATTCAGGTTGGAACTCACGGCAGTCTCTGACAAGAATTGCGTCACATCCGTCTATAACTTTGCCTGTTCGAACGGCATATTGAACAAGTCATAAAGAAAAACTTTTCTCCGTATGATCAATCTGTATATATATTGAGCCATCCCATGATTAATTAAATTACCTGCTCTGTAAAAGTCGGAAGGTCCTGAAGCATTCTTGTCGTCATTGCAGGCCATAAACCATTTGGCTTCGAACTTGCGAAAGGCAAGTTTGGTCTCGATCTCCACCCATTTCGGCGGCACCATGAAATCCTCGGCGGTTTTTTTCTGTAATCCGCGCCGTTGATCAACACATCCGGCGGCCCACAGAATGCGTGAAACTTGGGGGGCACTATAGAAAGTTCTGCGTAACTGATGTTGAGACGTTGGTGATGTTGGGAAGCCAATGAGGGAAGAAGTCGCAGATAACCCAGTCTGGGTTAGAACTTTCCAGAAAGCTTGCCATCTCAGGCTCGAGGCCGTCGGCGGCCTTTTCAGAAGCGCCATCTCTTCGCCTCGGCCCCTTGTGGAGTTTTGGGCTTACTTTTGGGAGTGGGAATTCGACGAAGGAGATTGTCTCGGCGCTCTGTAATTTTGGGAGGCGTTGTATGTTTCTCGGAGTGGAGATGAAGGAGATCACTTTGTGTCCCTTTCTTGCGATGAATTTGGAGAGTTCGAGGAATGGGATCATATGTCCGAAAGCGAGCCATGGGAACATAACTACGTGCAGTTGTTTATGGTGTTCTGTCGTCGGCGGCGCCATGGGAAAGACTACGAAAACTACGAGCGAGTTGAGTTGAAGTAATGATCGATGATGGGAAACATATATTAGCTTAGCTGAGGATGATGACTGGTTTCATATATAATTCGTTTTTGCTTTTACGTTTATTTACTAATTATTAGATAGCAATTTAGTAGACACATATCCGACAATCAATCAAGCATTAGGTCACTTAGAGACGTTGAAATTAAAATAGATGTCCTATCAAAACCCTATTTCGTAGTGTTCTTTTCCTCAAATATCAAATAATCATTATTTTATTTCCCAACATGAATCTACATGAATCACGCCTGATGACTGTAGTCCGCCGTGCCAAAAGGACCCGATTCAGACGGCCTCTTATTATTTTTTTTTCACTGTTCCGAGGTATCCCCACAGCCTGATATGGGCTAGCCCCTGCCAGCGATGGACTCTTTTAACTGTCCCAGAAACTTGGCAAGGGCTATTTGCGCCACACAGTCAGTGGTAGGACTAATCCTCGAGGCCAGATGGACACGTCCCAAATCCATCTTAGCTTCGATAGTCATGAGGTATAACCCTCGTGGGGACTTCCCAAAGTCATGTGGGAGGTAGGGTTCGAACCGGACACTCCTAGTCACATGAACTTTAGAACCTCCCCTTAGCCATTTGGACTAAGGGGTCATTGGCTGATGGCCTCTTATTTATTCGGATGCGAAAGGTGTATTTTTATTTCATTGTCACGAGCTTGTCAACCAAAATGAATTGGAATATATTAAATAAATCTAATTAGTCACACAACACAATCATCTTCTTACGCCGTGACGAGAGCTCTCAAACGTGCCGCGGTCCGCTAGCGGGGCGGGCTGTTAATTTTCAGGCACGCCAGGTAGCGGGCTATTAATTTTCGAAAGAGATTTTACGATAATGATCGATTACATACTTCGTCATCTTATAGATGATTAACATGACTCTTTCAAAATAATTACTTTACTTGAAAATATAACTCCTAAGAAATAGAGATTCATGTATCATAGGAAATAAGCTTGAAAGTCATAAATAAGTTCATGCACATTACTAACAAATTTTCCCCTTAATGTGCTCTTCTTGAACGTCGAGCATGTTGCGAAATTTGACGAATTTATCCTTATTCGAGAGTGGTTTAGTAAATAATTCCACCACTTGATCTTCGCTCTTGGCAAAATCTCAATTCGATTTTCGGTCCTCGATTACTTCTCGTATGAAGTGATACTTGATCGCAATGTGACGTCTTCTGCTGTGGTACACCGGATTTTCGGCGAGATGAATAGCAGATTTATTGTCGCAGAACACCGCAGTAGCTTCCATTTGTTTCTCACCGATATCTTCGAGAATTCTTCTTAACCACAGAACTTGAGACGTCGCCAAACTTGCTGAAACATATTCAACTTCAGCTGAAGATAACACCACAGTTTCTAGCTTCTTGGACGCCCAAGAAATTACCCCGGTACCAAGCGAAAAATAATAATCGAACGTGCTTCGAAGATCATCACTTTGGTCAGCCCAATCGCTATCGCAGAATCCAGATAATGATATTTCAGCACTTTCGCTAAAATTCAATCCAAAATGTAGCATACATTTTATATATCTTAGGACTCTTTTAGCTCATCCAAGATGTAGCTGGCTCGAATTATGCATAAACCTCGATAATAAACTCGAAGGGTACATAATATTCGGTCTTGCGGATGTAAGATAAAGTAGATTTCCTACCAAATTTCTAAAGAGGGTTGGGTCAGCTCTTTTGGCTCCATCGACTTTAACGAACTTCTCGTTCACAATCAACGGAGTCAATAAAGGCTTGCTATCAATCATGTCGAACTTAGCGAGTATATTTTCAGCATACTTCTTTTGACATAGAAAAACGCCATCGTCATGTTGATAAACTTCCATGCCAAGAAAATGATGTAGCAGCCCCAAAATATTCATCTCATATTTTTTCATCATGTCTTGCTTAAATCAGCAATCATCTTCTCATTGTTAACCGTATAAAGAAGGACATGAACATATAATGCAACAATGAGGATATTAGATTTAGCTTGAATTTTCACGTACAAGGTTGGCTCGCTTTTGCTTCGCTCGAACTTTGAACTACGAGTCAATTTGGCTATACCACGCTCTTGGTGCTTGTTTTAAACCGTATAGAGCCTTCTTCAACTTATAAACTTTATCCTCCTCGCCTCTCTTGATAAACCCTTGAGGTTGTTCAACATACACCTCTTCTTTCAACGTTTAAAAACACAAATTTAACGTCGAGCGGATAGAGTTTCCATCCATTCCGGGTTGCTGTTGCAATGATCGCACGTATTGAGTCGTGCAAACGTGGCGACTGTTTCTGCGTAGTCGATGTCGGGCTGTTGTGCATAGCCCTTAGCCATGAGACGCGCCTTTTTTCTTCGGATCGAGCCATCTGGATTTAACTTCACTTTGAAAACCCATTTGATGCCAATAACGTCCTTTTTTGCGGTTTTGATACAAGCTCCGGCGTCTGATTGTTTCTTATAGCAGATATTTCTTCCTCCATCGTTTTCTCGACGCTTCATCATTCGCTTCTTCGAAATTTTCTGGTTCAAGAACTCAGAAATTGCATCTTGTGTATATCTCGCTCATGCTTCCGAATTTCCGTGGAGTGAATCTGGAGAACTTGAGAATGAGGGACTTGATCCGGAACTTGGACCTGCACCTAGAGGACTAAAATTTTCTTCATGCACTTCATCATCGCCGCCGTCGCCTTTTTCATCGTTATATTGTGAAAGAGCGACTTCCTTACTCACGATCTCATCTTCCCGCTTAAGAGTATCATTTTCATAGAAAATAACGTCTCGGGAAGTCATACTTTTATTAGTCTTCAAACTATATAGACAATAACCTTTCGACTTAGAACAATATCCGACAAAAATGTATTTTTCACTTACTTCGTCGAGTTTGCTCCTTTTCTCTTTTGGAATTTGTGCATATCATATGCTTCCCCGAAGGCATTCTCCCGTTCCATGCTTCAATTGTAGTTTCGTCCCACACAGCTTTTGTGGGACTTCGATTCAATAAATAGACGACGGTGCGAACTGCTTCGGCCCAAAACTCTCGACCTTTATCATGCATCATCGATTTTGCCATCTCCATCACCGATCGATTTTCTCTAAGCCACACCGTTCTGTTGTGGTGTGACACGCTCGAATACTAGCAAGTATACTAGGTCGTGCAAGTAGTATAAAACGGACGTAAGTCCGAGTATCGATCCATGAGGATAGCTCGATTAATTCTAAAATATGATTCTAACTTATTTAAATAATTAAACCAACGGGGGTTGGTCCAAGTGGTAAGCGGCTTGTATCGCTTAAGCAAGGTCTCGGGTTCGAATCCTTGTGTATGCAGCAACCCCTTTGGGAGCCTCACCTGCCGTTACCAGGTACGCGACGCGGGGCGAACCGGATTAGTCGGGGCAACCCGGAACCGGTTGGGTATCCGAAAAAAACTTATATAAATAATTATATTTTTTTCCTTGAATTAAAAACACAAATAAGCATCTACAAAAGATTATTAATATAACTGACGACAAACGTGACTAAAGCACATATTTCTGCACGGATTATTCTACGTCTTCATGCAATCGACTTTATCTAATCAATACTGATGCGTTCCAAAAAATCACGTCCCCGTGTTGGCGCGCAAATCAACCGTTTGCTCCCGCCGCCGCCGTTGAACGCCTTTTATCTTCGTCGCCCCTGTAGAGTGCCTGAGATATTAGAGAAAATACGCTAGGGAAGGCGCCGTTTCTGCAACGCCCCTCCGACGCTCAAGTCAGATAATCATCTTCGTTGTAAGAAAAAGGATAATTACAGGTGCTAGGCTCAAAAGACAGTTTCGGTGCTCATTTAGGCGTACCTGTGAAAATGACTCGGCCGTTACCTTTTATACTAGCCTCGCCTTGACCTGGTCATCACCCAAGCCCAGGGGCGGACCCAGCCTGGAGAGATCGGGGGTCAAGCCCAGCACACAGCCCAGCCCACAGTCCACACAATTATTTAAAAAGAAACAAAAAGCTTCCAAGAGATTCGAACCCTGGCCTTTTACAGGTAAAGACTTCAAAGTAAGAACAAGAACCACTGCACCAAAGGCGATTTTCGATTATTTCAACGCATATAATATACTTAACAAGGCAATGGCCGGGGGGTCAATGGCACCCCCGAGCCCCTACGTGGGTCCGCCCCTGCCCAAGCCCGCTTTCTTTTACGGACCTCTCGCGGCAACGTGGTTTTCCCAGTTCTTCTCACGTTCTCCTTACGAAGCGCGACTGGTTCAACCTGCCCATTTCGCGTCTTAGGATTTAGTTGTTCGACTCGCTCATGTGCTCGGCTCGTTCATGCCGACGTGCTCGGGTCGTCATGCCGACGTGCTCAGGGCTCATGCCGACGTGCTCGTGTCGCTCACGCTCGGCTCGTTCTCGCCGATGTGCTCGGGTCGCTCATGCTCGGCTCGTACTTGCTGGTCTCTTCGGCTCGTTCTCACCGGTCTGTTCGGCTCGTTCTCGCCGGTCTGTTCGGCTCGTTCTCGCCGACCTCGGGATCGATCGACTCGGCCTAATCTCTTCATGCCTCAAGACCGTCCTACTCGGGTGGTCGTCCTCGGTTTTCTTCCCCGGCCTTCGGGCTACCTCCTTGGGCGAAAAATATATAATGTGTTCATCGCTAGATAATTATAGTAGAAAGAATAATACCTCCCTCTCTCCCGAGAAGTCCTGGGTATTTATCATTATTCGGTCCTTATCTAACTGCCCCACTTCTCGTTATTTGTCTCGCACGTTCTCCATTATGCATGGGTGGGACTTCCTACTACTGGTCATCCCACGTTTGATGACATATCGCTATATCATTCCTTGCATGTTCTTTCTTGTCTACATAAAACCCTCTAGAATGTTTCACTTCGGTCCTTGATCCACTCTATTATCTCGCGTGGGCCTATGCGCTCCTCGGCTTCCCCGCTCATGTGATGTCCTCGATGCAGTGCTAGGGCAAGGTTTCATTCCTCGAGCAGCGCGCCTTCCGTATATATTCAAGCGCGGCATCATTCCTTGCGAACGCCTCATCGGATCCGGCTCATCTCGGGACGTTTCATGCGGGGTGTCGCTCGGGAAGTGTTCTGGCGGGGGATGTTTTCCGCGGGAAATGTTTCCTGCCTTTTTTCGACTAAACTCGAATATTTGACCGGTTATATCCGGGGATAACAAATACGATTTAAGTTAAGGTAGAAAATTCCTAGCATGTGTGCTACCCGCTCTCGCGTGTGTAGCAACCTTATGCGAGAATGAACCAATCAACTATATCCATATATGACTGTAGTTACTCCGCTCGCATTCGGCTTTATGAATTTCCCCGGTTTAGGCGCTTTCAATGCTAAAGTCTCGGAAACCACACGGACGAAAACCGGTTCCATCTCTGGTCGGTTTTATGTCGGGGTGTTCGACACTTTAATTCTAACCGGTCTAATCACCTCTCGGTCTCATAAACCAATCAACAAAACAAGCATATGGCGCAATCATACACAGGCCTTAAGATCAGCGAAGAACACATAACTCACATACGATTAAATAAAGTACGATAACATTAATACGATCGTTCTTAATCCGGCCTAATAAGGCCTTAACCACAAAGAGACTTAAACACACATATTAATTAATGACAACAACGACGGTTTAAATAAACACATAATTAAAACAGTAAAATAAAGGATAGAATAATTACGCCCAATTACTTTCGTCGAACGGGTGGTGGGCGACTTATCACATAGCTTGTTCAATCGAGTCACTCAACGTCGAAGCTCTCCCTTAGAGCTATCTGCTTTGCTTGATGAATGGTGGCAGCTTGAGTAGGCCGTGAGTTGCTTGGTTGGTGAGGTGACATGCGGTTTTGGCGAGGTGAGGAAACGGTTAGTTGTATGCTTCAGCTGCTTGCTTTATGTGTGAAGTGTAGTGTGCGTGAGGATGAAGAGATGATGGTGATGTGTGCCCCATTCTTCATAGCCCCATTGTATTATTTTATCATCCACATGCTTGATGGTGATGTGTGCAATATTTTCCACGCATATTGGCTTCCTTTGTATATGAACTCGTGTGGTCTCCAAATTTGATTTTTTTCCACATTCGAATCTTCATATTAAAGCTCTTTTTCCATAATACCTGTCAAGTACAAATTATAAACATAAACGTAGGATTCGGGGAAAGTTGGATAAATAACGATTGATAACACGTTGTTACGTGATATATAAAAGAACGTAAAATCATGACTTATCTTGGTGTATAACCAACCGTGAGCTCGCCTTCGTCATCACAGATTCCTGAAAAGCATTCGAAGTATACTCCTTTCTTCGATCATGTAGGACTTTTAAAAGCACTCTCGACTATTTTCCAGAGTTGGGCCATCAGATATTTTTTCAAATATTTTTTTCAGAATCATGACAGTAGAAAATGTTAAAGATGCATGGGAGGTACTACAAAATGAGTTCCAAGGAAACGTAAAATAAAAAGAACGTTATCCTGTAAGGTCTTCGAAGAGATCTCTAAATCTTAAGAGGAGCAATACAGAAACCATCCAAGATTACTACACCAAAATCACCAGAGTTGTG
Source organism: Craterostigma plantagineum (assembly GCA_027422505.1). Taxonomy (NCBI): domain Eukaryota; kingdom Viridiplantae; phylum Streptophyta; class Magnoliopsida; order Lamiales; family Linderniaceae; genus Craterostigma; species Craterostigma plantagineum. Next base: position 42,212 of record JAPQWV010001146.1, on the reverse strand, counting down.
AACGAAATGAAGTTGTACGGCGAAAACAACCACCAAGTTTGTGAAGGATGTGCTCTTGGCAAACAACATCGACAACCATTTTCCAAAGGCGTTGCAAGGAGAGCTAATGATATTCTCGAACTTATTCACACGGATGTTTGCGAGCCAATGAGAACGTTGTCTCATAGAGGTAACAAGTACTTCACACTCTTCATCGATGATTTTTCGAGAATAACGTGGGTCTATTTTATGAGAGAAAAATCTGAAGTTTTCTCCATATTCAACAAATTCAAGAGTTCCGTTGAAAATCAGACCGATAAAAAGTAAAAGTCCTACGAAGTGATCGAGGAAAGGAGTATACTTCGAATGGTTTTTTAATTCCCTCTTTTGTTGAGCTGTGAGAGGAGTTTCGTCTTAACCATCTTCAACGATTCCAAAGATCCAATGATCTGAGTATGGTCTTAATTTTTGCACACCGATGATCGTTGTGATCTCCGGAAAATAATGGAATTTGTGTATGATCCACTTTTCGGTTTACGGTCATTTATATTTTTGGACGAGGCTCTGAATACCAAAATATGTTGGGGAGTACGGAGATGAACAGATATTCGGAAGAGAACTTATTTTATTGATGCCAATGATAACGATCGATAGCATACTTCATCATCTTATAGATGATTAACATGACACTTAGACTTCATAATAGTAATAACTTTACTTGAAAATATAAAAGACTCTTATGAAATAGAGATGCATGTATCCTAGGAAAGAAGCTTTTAAATTCACAGATGAGTTGATGCATTTAATAACCTTTGTCGTCCTTAAATGTCTCAAGGAACTGAACAAAACTGTTTAAGTAACCATCATGCAATCCCACGTCTCCAAACATTAGGCTAGCTTTCTTAGCTTCTTCCCTAATCTTCATTCCCTTTTCACCACCACCGTCCATTGCAACCTTAACAGCTTCGGCAACATCGTACTCACGAAAGATCCATCTTCTTCATTCCTCCTAACCTCCACTCCCAATTCCTTTTCCGAAATTGCCCTTGAGTTCAACCCATTGTCCACCCAAAAGGGCAAGCAGATGAGCACTCGGCCAAAGGCCAAGCCCTCAATAACAGAACCATAACCACAGTGAGTAAAGTAGGCACCCACTGAACCATGGTTGAGTATCCTAAGCTGAGGAGCCCATGTCTTCCAAACTATGCCTCGACTCTTAACCCTCTCTTCGAACCCATCAGGAAGTTGCAACGACGAAGCACTATCATTAATGTTTCTCTGCACCCAAAAGAATGGTGAGTTTGACAGCTCGAGCCCTAGCGCTAACTCTGTGAGGTGATGCTGAGTGAGTGTGACTTCACTTCCTAGGGCTACGTAGACCACTGACTCTTTCCCATAGCCGTCGAGCCAACTCTTTACTTTAATCCATTCGTCGTCTTTTTCATCGTATTCAATATCATCATCACCATCTTCAGCTACTACTCGTGGAGGCATAAGCCCAATTGGGATCACTGGTTTTTTGAATACCTCTTCTGCAACGATTAACCATTCGGGCTCAAACTCACGGCACATTCTGTAGAGAATCGCATCACATCCATCTACTACTTTGCCTGTAAAAATGCAGTGATATAACTCATACGATCTTTCGTTTGGGAATCTATATATAGAGAGAGCCATGAGTAGTTACCTTGTCTGTAAAAGTCTGAAACGCCCGTGGGATTCTCGCTGGAACCGCCCATCATTATCCATTTGGCTTCGTACTTGCTAAAGGCCACCTGGTCTCAATCTTTACCCATTTTGGCGGCACAGTGAAATCCTCCACAGCTTTTCTGTAATCAGTGCCGTTGATTAGTACATCTGCTGGCCCTAACAACACTCAAATTTCGCAGGCACTACACAGAAATGGGCACAAGGGATCTTAAGACGCTTTGTTATGTCGGGAAGCCAATGAGGGAAGAAGTCGTAGATAACCCAGTCTGGGTTTGAACTTTCCAGAAAGCTTGCCATCTCAGACTCGAGGCCGTCGGCGGCCTTTTTCAGAAGCGCCATCTCTTCGCCGGTGGTTATGTCCGTGGTGGCCTCAGCTCCTGTTGAAATAATAAACTTGATTTGGGCTTTAATAATTATGAATTTAGTATTTGGGCTTAGGAGAATTTGGCCCAATTTCTAGAAGTTGAAGATAAATATCTAAGATATTTAGTATAGAATATCCTAGATATTTCTATAGAATTATCTAGGATATTTGGTAGAAGAATCTAGGAGAATTCTAGATTAGAGACATGTGGCTTAATCTTAGACACATCTTAAGGAGGTGAAACTAGTATAAATAGGGGTGATGTATTAGCATTTTGTATCAAGCAAGTGAAAAACAATATCAAGTGTTGTAATATAAAGCCTCTTCCTCTAAATACTATCTTTCGATATCAAGTTCCTCCCTTCCGATATAACTTCTATTTCCAACAAAGTGGTATCAGAGCTAGAAGATCCTAAGGCGATGGCGAGCGGCATGGTTCCCTTCCAAGTTCCGACACTCAACAAGAGCAACTACGACAATTGGAGTATCAAGATGAGGGCGCTCCTTGGATCACAAGACGTATGGGATATCGTGGAGAAAGGCTACGTCGAGCCGAAGAACGAAGAAACCCAATCTCAAACTCAAAAGGATAGTTTGAGAGAATTGCGAAAGAGAGACAAGAAAGCTCTCTACCTAATCTATCAAGGATTAGATGACGACGCTTTCGAGAAGATTCGGAAGCAAAGACCGCCAAGGAAGCATGGGAGAAGCTTCAGACGTCGTATAAAGGAGCGGATCCGGTAAAGAAGGTATGTCTTCAAACTTTAAGAGCCGAGTTTGAAGCCTTGCATATGAAACAAGATGAAGTTGTGTCGGACTACTTCTCGAGGGTATTAGCAATAACCAATCAATTAAAGAGGAACGGCGAGAAAATTGACGATGTTAGAATCATGGAGAAAATTCTTCGCTCGTTAGATCCGAAATTCGAGCATATCGTAGCCATCGTAGAAGAAACTAAGGATCTAGAAGAAATGACGATGGAGCAACTATTGGGCTCATTGCAAGCTCATGAAGAGAAGAAAAGGAAGAAGGAAGGGATTGTAGAGCAACTACTTAAGCTGCAAGTTGATCCTGCAAAAGAAAGGGATAATGATGAGAAATATGAAGAACGAGGCCGCGGACGAGGTCAAAGACGAGAACGAGGTGGAGGTCGTGGATGCGGATACGGACGAGGTTGGAGGCCCAACAATGAGAACAACAACCATCAAAGAAAGGATGACTCAACGAGAGGTCGTGGGAGAAGTAACCAAGATCGAGGATGATAAATCAAAAGTTAGGTGTTATAATTGCGAGAGGTTTGGGCACTATTCTTCCGAGTGTAGAGTTCCTAAACATAAAGTTGAGGAGAAGGCCAACTACGTCGAAGAGAAAAATGAAGAAGATATTCTACTACTAGCCCATAAGGATGATGAAAGAGGCGAGAGTAACAAGTGGTATCTAGACACCGGCGCAAGCAATCACATGTGCGGGAAAAGGAACATGTTCGTAGAGCTTGATGAATCGGTGAGCGGCAATGTTGCATTCGGGGACGAATCAAAGGTCGCGGTGAAAGGCAAAGGTAACATTCTTATTCGCTTTAAAGAATGGTGGGCACCAATTCATCTCCAATGTCTACTACGTGCCGGAGATGAAGAGTAACATCTTAAGTCTTGGGCAACTCTTAGAGAAAGGTTATGATATTCGCCTAAGAGATAATAACCTTTCTATAAGAGATGGTTCAAATAAATTAATCGCTAAGGTACCAATGCAAAGGAATAGAATGTTCGTCCTCAACATCATGAACGATGTTGCGAAATGTCTCAAGACATGCTATAAAGATCCATCATGGATTTGGCATCTTCGATATGGGCATCTAAACTTCGGCGGACTAGAACTGCTATCAAAGAAGGACATGGTGAAAGGATTGCCATCCATCAACCACCCCAATCAAGTATGCGAAGGATGCTTAGTCGGAAAGCAGTTCAAGAAGAGTTTTCCAAATGAGTCGAGCTCGAGAGCTAAAAGACCCTTGGAGCTAATTCATACTGACGTGTGCGGACCGATCAAGCCGAGCTCACTTGGTAAGAGTAACTACTTCCTTCTCTTCATTGATGACTTTTCAAGAAAGACATGGGTATACTTCTTAAAGCACAAATGGGAAGTATTCGAGAACTTCAAGAAGTTCAAAGCCCTCGTTGAGAAAGAAAGTGGCCTCAAGATAAAAGCAATGAGATCCGATCGTGGAGGAGAATTCACATCGACAGAATTTAATAAGTATTGTGAAGAGCACGGGATAAGGCGGCCCCTGACGGTACCAAGATCCCCCCAACAGAATGGAGTAGCAGATAGAAAGAACAGAACAATCCTCGACATGGCTAGAAGCATGCTCAAGAGTAAGAAGCTACCGAAGGAGTTCTGGGCAGAAGCAGTTGCATGTGCAGTCTACCTCTCTAATAGATCTCCAACAAGGAGTGTGTGGGGAATGACACCGCAAGAAGCATGGAGTGGTAGGAAAACTGACATATCCCATCTGAGAGTCTTCGGAAGCATAGCCCATGTGCACATTCCAGACGAGGAAAAGAAGCAATTGGACAACAAAAGTGAGAAGTACATCTTCATAGGCTATGACAACAACACCAAGGGATACAAACTCTACAATCCGAAGACAAAGAAAACTATCATCAGCCGAGACGTAATATTCGACGAAGAAGGAGAATGGGATTGGAACGCATGCAGAGGTGAGTACAATTACACTCCATTATTTGAAGAAAGTATCAAAGAACAGTCAACAATGGAGCAAGCGGAAGATGAGCCCACTACTCCAATAGCATCGTCGCATGCGAGTTCAGAAGACGAAAGCTCAAGCGAGAGAACCCCACGCTTCAGAAGCCTAAAAGAGATATGTGGAGTACCAGAGGATCAAGATAACCTGACCCTCTTCTGTCTCTTCGCGGACAGTGAGCCAATGAGCTTTCAAGAAGCCGTGAGAAATAAGAACTGGAAAGACGCCATGGATGAGGAAATTAAGGCGATCGAGAAGAACGATACTTGGGAGCTAACAACACTTCCAAAGGGACATAAAGCGATTGGCGTAAAGTGGGTGTATAAAGCAAAGAAAAACGCCAAAGGAGAAGTTGAAAGATACAAGGCAAGATTGGTGGCTAAAGGCTACAGTCAAAAAGCGGGGATCGACTATGACGAGGTATTTGCTCCAGTCGCCCGACTAGAAACCGTTCGACTAATAATATCCTTGGCAGCTCAAAACAATTGGAGAATTCATCAAATGGATGTGAAGTCCGCCTTTCTGAATGGAGTTCTTGAGGAGGAAGTTTATATAGAACAACCACAAGGATATAAAGTAGCTGGAGAAGAAGACAAGGTCCTAAGATTGAAGAAGGCTCTTTACGGGTTGAAGCAAGCACCGAGAGCTTGGAACTCACGGATCGACAAGTACCTTCAAGGAAGAAACTTCACCAAGTGTCCATACGAGCATGCACTCTACATCAAAGTACAAGGTAACGATATCTTAATCGTGTGCTTGTATGTGGACGATTTAATCTTCACAGGAAACAACCCAAGCATGTACAAGGACTTTAAAAGAGAGATGACCAGAGAGTTCGAGATGACCGACATCGGGCTCATGGCGTACTATCTTGGAATCGAAGTGAAGCAAGGTGACAACGGGATTCTCATAACCCAAGAAGGTTATGCTAAGGAGATACTCAAGAAATTCAAGATGGATGATGCAAATCTCGTCGATACGCCAATGGAGTGCGGTACTAAGCTAACTAAGCATGAAGAAGGTGAAAAAGTGGACCCAACATTCTTTAAGAGCTTGGTTGGAAGTCTAAGGTACTTGACGTGCACAAGACCCGATATTTTATATGCGGTTGGAGTCGTCAGTCGACATATGGAAACTCCAACAACGACTCACTTGAAGGCGGCAAAGAGAATTCTCCGATACATCAAAGGTACGACTAACTATGGCTTGCACTACACCAGTTCTAATGAGTTCAAGCTCGTAGGATATAGTGATAGCGACTGGGGAGGAGATGTCGATGATCGCAAAAGCACAAGTGGTTTCGTATTCTACATGGGAGACACTGCCTTCACATGGATGTCAAAGAAGCAACCGATCGTGACCCTCTCTACATGTGAAGCGGAATATGTGGCGGCTACCTCATGTGTATGTCATGCAGTTTGGCTTCGAAATCTGCTCAAAGAGCTGGGAATTCCTCAAGACGAGCCAACTAAGATTCACGTGGATAATAAGTCAGCAATAGCGTTAGCCAAGAACCCGGTCTTCCATGATCGAAGCAAGCACATCGATACGCGCTACCATTATATAAGAGAGTGCATTACAAGGAAGGATGTTGAAATTGAATACGTGAAGTCCAAATATCAAGTAGCCGATATTTTCACCAAGCCACTCAAGAAGGAAGACTTCGTACGACTACGAAGTATGCTCGGAATGGCAAATCAAGTTTAAGGGGGGGTGTTGTTGAAATAATAAACTTGATTTGGGCTTTAATAATTATGAATTTAGTATTTGGGCTTAGGAGAATTTGGCCCAATTTCTAGAAGTTGAAGATAAATATCTAAGATATTTAGTATAGAATATCCTAGATATTTCTATAGAATTATCTAGGATATTTTGGTAGAAGAATCTAGGAGAATTCTAGATTAGAGACATGTGGCTTAATCTTAGACACATCTTAAGGAGGTGAAACTAGTATAAATAGGGGTGATGTATTAGCATTTTGTATCAAGCAAGTGAAAAACAATATCAAGTGTTGTAATATAAAGCCTCTTCCTCTAAATACTATCTTTCGATATCAAGTTCCTCCCTTCCGATATAACTTCTATTTCCAACAGCTCCTTGTGGGAGGTTGGGAGTTACTTTTGGGAGTGGGAATTCGACGAAGGAGATTGTCTCTGCGCTCTGTAATTTTGGGAGGCGTTGTATGTTTCTCGGAGTGGAGATGAAGGAGACTTTGTGTCCCTTTCTTGCGATGAATTTGGAGAGTTCGAGGAATGGGATCATATGTCCGAAGGCAAGCCATGGGAACATAACTACGTGCAGTTGTTTATGGTGTTCTGTCGTCGGCGGCGCCATGGGAAATAATATGAAAACTACGAGCGAGTTGAGTTGAAGTAATGATCGATGATGGGAAATATATATTAGCTTAGCTGAGGATGATGAGTGGTTTCATATATATAATTCGTTTTTTACTTCTACAATTATGAACGTGAAACTTGGTTGTTATGTTAACATCACACGATCATTATCAGGTTTTCTTTACATTAAAATTGATGTACAAATTAAAATAGATGTCTTATCGAAACCCTATTCCGTAGTTTTTTTTTCCCAACATGACTACAACTACATGAATCACGCTTGATGACTGTAGTCCAACTACATGGTAGTAGTCATTACCCACCAACGAAACTGCATTTTATATGTTTGTCGGGTTAATTCCTTATCAGACCCTCTCAAAGTTTAAAATTCCTCTTAAATACCCTTCGAATTATTTCTTCCTTATAAGTACCTATTTGAAAATTTATTCCTGTTCAGTACCTAAAAAGGTCTTTTCAGCGTTAAGAAGACGAAAATACCCATGTCTCACATATTCCATTAAAGTTGAATAAATTGTTTCACATGAATTATACCAACAAAGCTTGTTATTATACCACTAAATATTGAAATTATACCAGAAATTTGTAGAAATTATACCAAATGTTCCAACATTATACCACGTTATTATAATTCGAATTTTATAAAATGAAATTGGACATATACCAACTGATTATGCTATTATACTAGAAATTATGAAAATTGTACCATCTGTTTTCGAAATTATACCAATAAATAAAGGTATTATAATTTATACCAAAACAATTAGGCATTATACCAACTGATTTGCTACTATACCATAAATTGAGGAGATTATACCATCTATTTTCGTTATTATACCAGTAAATATTGTTATTTTAATTTTATACAGCGAAATTGAATAATATACCAACTAATTTTTGCAATTATACCAGAAATTGTGGAAATTATACCATACATCTTCGTTATTATACCATCTATTTCAGTTATTATACCAATAAATAAAGTTAATTTAATTTTATACAGCAAAAATTGGAGATTATACCAACTAATTTTATTATTAATACCACAAATTGAGGAAATTATACCATCTATTTCCGTTATTATACTAGTAAATATTGTTATTTTAATTTTTATACAGCGTAATTGAATAATATACCAACTAATTTTGCAACTATACCAGAAATTGTGAAAATTATACCATATATTTTCGTTATTATACCATCTTTCTTCGTTATTATACTAATAAATATAGTTATATTAATTTTATATAGCAAAATTGGAGATTATACCAACTAATTTTGCTATTATACGATAAACTGAGTAAATTATACCATCTGTTTATTAGGTTCAATTCTGCTGTTATAACGATAACAGTTGGTATAATTTCCAATTTATTCAGCGAGTTGGGAGTAATTCTCGGTTCAATTTTGTAGACATAAACTGCTTTCCTCATTTTTTTTGAAGAAGTTTATTCGGCGGGTCTGGCGGGTTTGGCGGGTCTTACCCGTATAATTCGGGTCTCGGGCCGGGGCGGGTCGGGGTTTCTCATAACCAGGTCGGGTAGCGTAACGGGTCAGACTTAAAATAAATGGGCCGGGTCCGGAGTCCTGCCAGATCCGGTTCAGACCACGCCCGTGGTCATCCCTAATTCTGTTAGGTATTTACATAGAAAAAATGCTGACAGTATACCAAATTTAAATTTTTTTAGATGAGCATTTATGTGTAAAGACCCTAAAAAAATAAGAACGGTCTAAATTCTTATTTTATGAATCTGGATTGCTATTCACCGCCCCCTTTTTCCTAGTTACCGCCCCTAAAGGGCTGAAAAAAGACGATTTTGCCCTTTGAATTTAAATTTATATTTAAATTCCTTTTACAAACAACAGTTTTGATATTGCAATCATACATTCAAATCAGACTCAAACATAACAAGAAAAAATTGAAATCGCAATGAATCGTCTATTTTGGAAATAGAAAGGACAAAAAGAAAGGGTCTATCGGCACGGATGGTAAGCAAATTCTCGTAAATTTCGTTCGTATAGACGTAAATTCTCGAACACAGATCGGACAGCGAACGAAAAATCGTCCCGACCGAAATGCACAAGGGGTGACCGAAATTTTTCTGTCACCCTTGTGCAGACCGAAATTTCATTTCGGTCACACTTTGAGGCGACCGAAATCATTGTTCGGTCGCAACTGTCCCAGCCGAAATTCTCCTTCGGCTGGGACAGTCGCGACCGAGATCATGTTTCGGCTCCTTTGGAGGTGGCCGAAATTTCGTTTCGGTCGCCTCTTAGGGAGCCGAAAATCGATTTCGGTTGTTTTCTTTTTTTTTTATTTTTTATTTTTTTTTTCAGACTTGGAGAGTGTCCCGGATGATTCCACGGTCGGATCCGCCAGGGCCGAAAAAAATTTTCGGCCGGCACCTATAGTGACCGAAATTTCTCTTCGGCTATGTATATATATTTTTTTAATTCGATTATTTAATTAGATTATTTAATTAGATATTTAATGGATTATTTAATTAGATTATTTAATTGGATTATTTTGTATTATTTAATTCGATTATTAATTAGATTAATAATTAGATTATTTAATTGGATTATTTAATTAGATTATTTAATTGGATTATTTTGTATTATTTAATTCGATTATTTAATTGGATTATTTAATTAGATTATTTAATTGGATTATTTAATTAGATTATTTAATTGGATTATTAATTAGATTATTTAATTGTTATTATTTTGTATTATTAATTTTTTTATAATTATTGTGTAATATTACGGGTCCTAAAAGACTCAACCCGGCCGGGTCCGAGTCGGGTCTCGGGTCCAGCCAACCCCGGCCCATCCCCGACCCGAAACCCGTCTCGGTTATTTTTTCGTTATATTATTTAATATATATATATATCATAATTGTTAATAAAAAGTTATGTAGTCCAATGGATAAGTACTTTCTTTATCAAATAGAGGTATGGATTCAATCCCTAAGTACTACTATATATGTTGTGTATTTATAAATTACAATAAAAAATAAAAAAAACGAAAAGTGAAAATTAATCGGGGTCTGGTGGGCTGAACTGAAATTTCGACCGGGCCGATGCGGGCCGAACTGAAATTTCGGTCGGGCCTGCGCGGGCCGAACTGAAATTTCGGTCGGGCCTGCGCGGGCCGAACATTGTTCGGCCCGCACAGGCCCGGCCGAAATTCAGTTCGGCCCGTGCACACCCAGGTCGAAATTTCATTCCAATTTCCTTATCGATCGATCGTTCAAATATTTTTTGTGTATGTAGTTTTCGGTATTTCGTACCAGAATTATATATTTAGTTAGTTTTTTTCTTTTAAATTGATTTAAATATTATAAGGTCAAAAACGTCTTTTTTCAGCCCTTTAGGGGCGGTGGGGGGGTGACTAGTAAAAAGTGGACGGTAAATAGTAACTCCCTTTATGAATCAATTTACATACCAAATTGAGTAGCGCGTGTCAGTTGTCACCATTACATAATAGAGTAAGTATTGCTGGAACATTCTCAACAAACAGTGTTATTTAAGATTGAAAACTCAATTGCATCGTTCGGCCAAACACTAGCGAGTAGTTCATTTCAGATATAGTAAGAATGCTATTTCAGAACTATTCCCCGATCGATTTGAAGAGAACATGACATAAATACACAATATTTGACACAGATATTTATTTAGTCTTATTACCAGTCAAATGGAACTTAGCATGCGCAGTAATTGTAACGAGTTCTCAAGAACAACCTTTGTCAAATGTCTCAAGGAACTGAACCAAATGTTCAAGTAACCATCATGCAATCCCACGTCTCCAAACATGAGTCTAGCTTTCTTAGCTTCTTCCTAATCTTCACTCCCTTTTCACCAACACCATCCATTGCAACCTTAACAGCCTCTGCAACATCGTACCTCACGAAAGATCCATCTTCCTCATTCCTTCGAATCTCCACTCCCAATTCCTTTTCCGAAACTACCCTCGAGTTTAGCCCCGTGTCGACCCAAAAGGGCAAGCAGATAAGCACACGGCCGAAGGCCAAACCCTCAATAACAGAACTCCAACCACAGTGAGTCAAAAACCCGCCGACAGAACCATGATTGAGTATCTTAAGCTGTGGCGCCCATGTCTTCCACACTATGCCTCGACCCTTAACCCTCTCTTCGAACCCATCAGGAAGTTGCAACGACGACGTATTATTACCAGTGTTTCTCTGCACCCAAAAGAATGGTGCGTATGATAGCTCGAGCCCTAGCGCCAACTCTGTGAGGTGATGCTGAGTGAGTGTGACCTCACTTCCTAGGGCTACGTAGACCACCGACTCTTTCCCATAGCCGTCGAGCCAACTCTTCACTTTAAACCATTCGTCGTCTTTGTCATCGTATTCAGTATCATCTTCTTCAGGTACCACTCGGGAGGCATAAGCCCAATTGGGATCACTGGTTTTTTGAACAACCTTCTGCCACGGTTAACCATTCAGGTTGGAACTCACGGCAGTCTCGGACAAGAATTGCGTCACATCCGTCTAAAACTTTGCCTGTTCGAACGGCATATTTGAACAAGTCATATGAAAAAACTTCACCATATGGTTAATCTGCATGTATATTGATTAGTTTGATTACCTGCTCTGTAAAAGTCGGAAGCTTCTGAAGCATTCTTCTCGACGCCACTGCAGGCCATAAACCATTTGGCTTCGAACTTGCGAAAGGCAAGTTTGGTCTCGATTTCAACCCATCTCGGCGGCACCATGAAATCCTCGACGGTTTTTCTGTAATCCGTGCCGTTGATCGACACATCGGGCGGCCACCGAAGGCATGAAACTTGGCGGGCAATATAGAGAAATTAGCATATTTGATCTTCAAACGCTTTGTTATGTCGGGAAGCCAATGAGGGAAGAAGTCGCAGATAACCCAGTCTGGGTTAGAACTTTCCAGAAAGCTTGCGATCTGAGGCTCGAGGCCGTCGGCGGCTCTTTTCAGAAGCGACATCTCTTCGCCGATGGTTATGTCCGTCGTGGCCTCGGCTCCTTGTGGGAGGTTGGGGAGTTACTTTGGGAGTGGGAATTCGACGAAGGAGATTGCCTCTGCGCTCTGTAATTTGGGAGGCGTCGTATGTTTCTCGGAGTGGAGATGAAGGAGACTTTGTGTCCCTTTCTTGCGATGAATTTGGAGAGTTCGAGGAATGGGATCATATGTCCGAAGGCGAGCCATGGGAACATAACTACGTGCAGTTGTTTATGGTGTTCTTCTGTCGTCGGTGGCGCCATGGTAAGAAAAGAAAAACTACGAGGCGAGGTTGCTGTGTTGTGTGTTCACTGGTAATTTTTTTTTTTTTCAGCTTTGGTGGAAAGGTGATATAAATGTGAATGACGTTCATCTATAATTCATTTTGGCTTTGCAATTATTACGCTGCTCTGTTTACATCACATTTAATGACGTTTTACATTAATGACGTTGTACTATTGGTACCAATGTGTTAAAATGCGGTCCACAGCCTTTTCTTATTTTATGTTTTATTTATTTAAGTGATTGACACAGCTTTTGTCAGCTGTAAATAATTAGACAATAGAATAATTTAATTTTTTGTAAATGGGCTTGGCCGTTTTTTATTATTAGGTTATATATTCAATGTGATACATCATTCATGTATATGTTAATTTCGAAACCTAACCAACAAATGTATCTTCATTTATATATCTTAAATTTGTGGAGAAAAATATTATTTGCTTTGTCTCATAATTGCAATGCTACCTAAAAGAAAGCGACCAGCATAATAGAATATTTATATTTGTTATATATTATATATACTTTTTGCATTATAAATATGTTTCTCGAAACAATCATGCGACACGCTACATTACTTTACGCAACGCAATATCGGAATTAAAACGCGATGCATAACGCTTAAATACATTGATTGATACAATATATTGCAACTAAATTGTCTTTATCAAAACCCTGTTCCAAGACCTTAGTGTGCGCGATGCGCGTTTTTATTTCCTACAGTGCATTGATCAAATCAAATAATAATTTTTATTTCTCAATGTTTTCACGTTTGGATATAACTTGATTTCAATTTCTACTTTGGAAGTAATAAGACCATCTCCTATAGTAATGCAAAACGCAAACGCAAACGCAAAAATGCAGTAAAACTGCACCAACAGTACTGCAAACGCAAACGCAAAATGCGTTTTTTGCATTTTCTCTCCTGTTTCGAACGCAAATTTGCGTATGAACGCAAAAATGCGTTTGATGTTTTAAAATTGCAAATAAGCCCTTTACTTGTATTGAATTATTAAATCAAACATATAAAAACTATTTAGTAAATAAAATATATAAAGTGTATACTACGCTTATATTGATATCATACATAATTATTTAACCTTTTTATTTTAGTAATAATTTTTTTATATCTTATATTAATTTTTTATATTTTATTTATATGTAAAATAATTAAATATTGATTGACCATAGATTTAAAATATTTTACAAAATATCACAATAGAAACATCAACATTACCGCTCAAAATAACACAAGTACTGAAATAAAAATACATCATAAATTATAAAAATAATGCACAACTACGGAAATTAAAACGCATCACATAATAAACTAAGATAAAAGTTAGTAATCTGGCAAATAAGCATTGCTTCCTCCAATATTGTTGAAAAACTGGCCAAAGTATATCGGTTGGGAAATGGATATGGTGAGCTTGTTGAGCTCTTTTCTCCAAAAATGCGTGTTTTCAGCTTCAAGATATGCTCAAACCCTTGGATCGTTTACGGTGCTGACACCTTGAAACAAAATTTGTTTTCTTCCCTCATTTCTTTTAGAGCGTGCTGTGACTTGTTTTGTATTTCTAACTGATGTTTCAGTTGTTCGTTTGTTTCTTCAACTCATCAGGAAGTTTGTTGTTTGTTTCCTGCACGGTGTGATGATGATCGATGAAGTACCTTAATTATCTTTCTTTTTAGTTTAGCTCTTCACCCCAATAGGTCATTCAGACGGAGAAGCACCAACATATGTGTCCGAGTCGTCTAAATTCAAAGAAACGAAGAACGACCTGGTGATGCTTCGCCGACAGACTCGGGAGTGAGGTCCCTGAGTCGGAAGACGTATAATGACCAGATTGTTTTGTTTTTTTGCTCCCCGTAGCACCATCATTAATTTTTCAAAATTCTAATGATGTCCCAAACATGATCATATTTCCATCCAGATTTGTATTTAGGATCTTCTCTGAATAGTTTTTTTGCCCTGACCATCTGCAAATAATAGTTATGATCTTGTTGAATATAGAAGAAGATGAAATTGTTAATACTTACCACATCATCATTCGAAGCGCCGCTTTGATGCATATTTTCTACTGCTTTTATGCAAGCATGTAGTCTCTTGGCTGCTTTCTCGATCGTTTGAATTCGTCCTTGCATAGATCTCTTACTACGAACTTCCCAATTCTCAAGTTTTTCTTCGTTGAAAGCTTGTTCAACACGAGACCAAAATTGATCTGATGATTGATACAACCCAACAATTGGGTCCTGAGAAATTGTGCATATATACTTGACATAAGAGGATATCTTCATCAGGACTTCAGGAAGTTGTTTGGATCGACATTATTACAAGAAGTTAGATGTGATATATGTTTTTTCTCTAAGATGTGGAAATTTGTAATTCCTATTACAACATTATATCTTCTTTTATAGTGAATTCTTACCTCTTGCAAATGTTTTCATGCCTCTGAATGCATTGATGTGAAATGACCGCTCTATGCAAATATTCTCGCGCCTCTCAATACATAAATGACCACTCTATGCAAAAGTTCTCATGCCTCTCAATGCATTGACGTGGAAATGACCACTCTATGCAAAAGTTCCCATGCCTCTCAATGTATTGACGTGAAATGACTGCTATATGGAAGATTCTCATGTCTATCAATGCATTGACGTGAAATGACCGCTCTATGCGAAGATTCTCCCGCCTCTCAATACATAAATGACCACTCTATGCAAAAGTTCTCTTGCCTCTCATGCATTGACGTGGAAATGACCGCTCTATGCAAGCTGATAAGTTAGGATTTTACGCTATTTTTATACCCCGTAAAAGCGTATCATCGATCATTATTAATTATAATATACTTGAATATCCCATACTAACTTTATTTTCTAGACATGGGAGCGAAAAGGACCAAAGCGGGCTTTATCGAATCCATTTCTCATTAAAGTCGTCAAGCCCGGATCTATATACCCAAGCCCAACTACAATGAGCCCAAATTATCAAATGGGAGGAGCACGTAGCACCTTACCAAGCATGGCACGCTATTCAAGGCTACACCAAGTCAAATATTTGAATGCTTTTTACACATATTCACGTGAGATGAGATAGGAGTCGGCCCAATATTGAAGTGAAGAGGTCAAACGTGTTTATAGATTCCAAGATATGTTGCATATCAATAAAGGAGTGGGGCCCATTATGAAGACTAAGTCGGGCTGATTTTATTCTATTTAAAGGAGGGATGGCTGATCTTATTGGGGGAGAGCTCTGCACAGCGAAAGAGAGAGCTGCGCGACGACTGAAAATAAAGAACATTAGACAGCGGAGAAAAAGAGCGCGACGCGAGCACCGTAACGAGGGCGATTTCTTACCTTTTAATATTTCGTTTTCGACAATGTTTTCTTTGGATTTATTGTCGTCTTCGTTTATTAATATGCTAGCGTAATTTCTTTGTGATTGAGGCCGTGTGAGGCCGAGGATTATGACTACGTAGTAATGTAATTATTATTTTATTTAATTTCATATGATTTGAGTTATGTAATCTTTGTTTGTGCTTCATATGCGTACGTGTGATTGGCCTCCATGCGTATGATTATGATTGCTTATGAGACGGACTAAGTGATTAGACCGATTAGAACGAAACATTGAATACCACTACGTAAAACGACCAGAGATGGAATTCAGTTTCGTATGTGTGGTTTTCCGATAATTTAGGCGCCGAAAGCGTTTAAACTCGGGGAATTTCATAAAGATCGAATGCACGTATAGGAACTACAGTCATATAGACATATAGTTGATTGGTTCTCTATTTACGTAGGGTTGATATTGCGGGACAAACGAGAGTAGCACGTATGTTAGGAAATTCTCTTGACTGTGTTCATATTGATTAGATAGATGATACTGCATGAAGACGTAGGAATAACTCGTGCCGAGCATGTGTCTTAATCACATATTGTCTACTGTTCTATACAATCTCTGTTTTATTTGGTTTATTTTATTATTTGTGTTTACCTCTTTTATCGAATCATCAAAACTATAAAAATTCCGTTAGTCTAAATTTGAATTAGGAATATTTTCTTAGAATTAATCGAGCTGTCTTCGTGGATCGATACTCGGACTTCGTCCGTTTTATACTACTTGCACGACCTGGTACACTTGCTAGTATTTGAGCGTGTCAAGTTTTCGGCGCCGTTGCCGGGGACAGCGTTAGTATTAGTTTTAGGATTTTATTCTAGTTTTAGTCTAGATTTATTATTATTTTTATTATTATTATTTTTTCTTGTCTATTATTATTATTATTCTTTTTTTTATTCACTTATTTTGATTTTTATTTTCTCTGTAGGATTAATGGAGAATCAAGAACGCCAGGAGATTCTCCACGACCCCACTCTACTAAGTCGAGCGCTTCCAGGCCCTTCGACGATAATGACCCGATAGTGATCACCGAGGGACCTAACAATCAATTCGAAATCAAGCCGGTGACTTTGCATATGGTGACAGGAGCGGTGCAATTCCATGGGTTAACTAATGAGGACGCCAATGCCCACATCACCAAATTTCAACAAATTTGCATAACTATTAAGTATCCTGGGGTATCTACTACGGTTATAAGGCTTACATTTTTTCCTTTCTCTCTTGTAGAGCATCAGAGTGGTTTTCGTCACTGCCACACGCGTCCATCACTAGTTGGGAACAGATGGTGGAGTGTTTCTTGGGCAAGTACTACCCACTCTCTAGGACTAGCGAGATAAGGAGCGAGCTTGTGAATTTCAAACAAGAAGGGGGCGAGACGTTGAGCGATGCATGGAGTCGATACAAGAGCCTTCTCAGACAATGCCCGAACCACAGCATACCCTTGAGCGTTCAAATGCAGTCGTTCTTCTTGGGACTTAGCACGCAAAACAAGCGCATCGTCGACGGAGGATGCAGCACGAACTTTATGGAGCTCGACGATGCGGACGCACTTGCAGCCATCGAGAGAATCGCGGCTTACCCTGCACGATATACTGAGCAAGATCTGGATCGTCGGACGGCTGGGGTACATGAGATTAGTAGCTCACTGGAGGCGCAATTTGAGGCTATACACGGAGACTAGACATGATGCAAGCCAAGAACTCCGAAGAAGTGAAACAAATCCAGTCGAGGCAAAAGAACTTCTACTCGAACACATACGACCCAAGCTGGCGAGGCCATCCGAATCTGTCATATGGAAACTCGCACTACATAAAGCCTCCAGAAGCTCAAAATCAACAGAGCGCGCCACCGCCAAAACAAAAGGCCGATTGGGAGATAGCATTCGAGAAATTGACAGACTATCAAGGTGGTCAGAATCGTAAGATGGACGAACGGCTCAACAAGATTGAGGATACAATGCATAATTTGGTGACCACAATTGAACATCTAACAAGTTCAATGTCCGAGCGCAGGCCTGGCACACTCCCGAGCGATACCGAAAAGAACCCTCGAGAGTACGCGAATGCCATTGAACTAAGAAGTGGAAAGAAGATTGAATCTCTCCAAGAGGCCAAGGATTTGGAGGTAGCAAAAGAGACAGAGACATCCGATCAGAGCGAAGTCACGACCACGAACGCTAGGATTAATGAAAAGGACAAGCGGATCGAAAAAGTCGAGGACGAGCCAGACTTACTCTTGGAGGAAAAGAAGGTCAACCCACTCCCACCGATAAAAATCCGACCTCCATTTCCAGCGGCTTTACGAAAAGGGAAGAATCATGAAGATTTTGATCGTTTCATTAATATATTTAAGAAACTTGAAGTTAATATCCCTTTGTTGAGGCTTTGTTGCAGATGCCAAAGTACGCCAAATGCCTGAAGGAGCTACTATTCAAGAGAAATAAGTTAGAAGAATACGGAACGATTGCTCTCACCGAAGAATGTTCAGCCGTATTACAGAAGAAGCTCCGCCGAAGCTGAAGGATCGAGGGAGTTTCTCTATTCCTTGTTCTATTGGGTCTCTTACATTTAATAACGTCCTGTGCGATCTTGGTGCGAGTATTAATTTGATGCCATTTTCATTATTTAGGAAATGGGACTTGGCGAGCCGAAACCCACATCGACTATCCTTCAGCTCGCTGATAGATCAATCACGTATCCACGAGGAAAAATGGAAGACGTATTAGTGAAGGTCGGAGAGCATTACTTTCCGGCTGATTTTATTGTGTTGGATATGGAAGAAGATGATAACCTCCCATTGATAGTTGGACGTCCGTTCCTAAACACGGCAAGAGCTATTATTGATGTCGGTAACGGTAAACTTATTTTGCAAGTTGGGGACGAGAAAGTTGAATTTGATGTTTATAAATCTATGAAATGCCCCACTGATGAATCTTGCTCGTTTATCGATATTTTTGACCCATGTGCTTTTAAGTGTTCTGAGTCTTTCAGGTACAACTTGTCTGGAGAGAATACCAGCAAGCTGAAGGACCTCCAGAACACTAAGGCTGATGCTCGAATAGATGCGTCGAACGGGAACGCGACTAAATCTAACCATAACCTAGTCTCTTCTGTGCAGAACTTTCACAGGTGGACACCATGGACTAAAAAGAGCAGTGGCTCTAAATCTATCAAGAAGGAGTATCCGCCAAGAAAAAAAAGAAGCTTCGTCGACTGCACAAAGGATGGCATTTACATATGGCGTAAAAAAGGAGAACCCTCGACCCCACACGATGATACAAACACTATCACCGGGAAGATGGGAGCCCAAGGTATACAACGATCGAGATGTTTGAAAAGAAAACTCGATCAACGTAAACTATCCACCAAAATAAGCGGTTTGTGAGTCGAGCTAACGACTATAAAAGCAGCGCTTCTTGGGAGGCAAACCCAAGGCCTATCGATGCATATATATATTTTATTAAGTCCTATTTACTTTATAGCCTATTTTTCTAATAAAATTTCGCTCTCACAGTGCCGCCTAGTCACGTTTCTCGCAGGCTTATAACCAGTTTGGGGGTTGTCCGTTCATGATGGTTGCTTGTTACTGCAGATAAACCAAGTCTTTTACATTGATCGATGCAAAAACTCAGGGCAGTGTCACTTCTACTCTATCTTTGCTTTATTTTATACACTGAGGACAGTGTACCATTTAGTTTGGGGGTAGAATGTGACACATGTTAGATTTAATATGCTTACATGTTTAGGTATCGACGTGTTTCAGTCTTTTAGTGGGTATAACTGATGAAGTTTGCGATTTGAGCGTCATCTGTGGAATCTCTCTGTCAATGATGAAAATTTTTAAAATTTTACCATGTCGGGATATGATTCGATGAATTGAGTGTGATGGTCTCACATGTTGCATTGTCGCGATATTAGCATGATTATTTGGCTATATTGACTGCTTTAGGAGAGTATTGCGTATCATGAAGCACAAACCCAGTTATATATGTGAGTCATTGAGCCTTCAGAGATAATTTAGAGCAACTCATTATGCTCGGTGTTTATTCTTGTGTGACACGCATGGACTGAATATTTTCGAACTTGCTCTGTTATGCATGTCAATGGTTACTATCTGGATTTTTATGTGCGAAAATGAGAAGGGCACTAGGATTGAGTCACTGGCCTAAATATTTCCCTACCTTACGTATTTACCACTTAGTGAGCCCCTTTGAGCCTTATTTGACTTATTTGTTGATTTGGAGCCCAGATATTTAGCCTGTTTGCCTCAATTTAGCCTATACGACCCGTATCAACGTGTTAATTTATCGATATCGTGAAAAGTGGCTTGTTGGTTGAGAAGGAGCTAATCGTCGATGCATTTTAGTTATGAACTCGTCCTATGATATAGATATCTCGTCGTAATATTGCAGTGGACTAGAAACTTCTCCCTTCGATGAGACGTAAACAAAAAGATAGGAGAGGCTGGTTCGAAAAGAAAAAAGAAAAAAAAGAGGAGAAAATGAGAAAAAAAAAAGAGGCGTGAAAAAGCGAGCGAAAAGAGCTAGAAAAAGTGAAAGGATGAATCGAGTGAAAAATAGAGACGGCGTTAGAAGAAGCGAAATAACTGGTGAGAAGAGCGATTCGATGATTGACACGTTTGATACTTTAGCTCACTTTTCCATATGACCGCACCTTTCAAAACCCGAGCCCCATTACAACCGCTGATGAAAGACCCTTTGATTCGTGCACGACTTCTACTAGGTGACTATGATGTGATATATTTGCAAGCATAGAGTAATATCTTTTCGTGTCGTGAATTGAGCATCTTTATACAGATCCCTTTGAAAACACCTCGAGCGACTTGAGCGATCCTTGTGAGAGTTGTGGATTGATACGTAGTATGATTCTGAAATATCTTTTATGCCACGATGAGATTGCGACTTCTTACCTCATGCCTCGTGTTTGGACTTGATTGTTTATTAGTTGATAATTATCTCGCTTTATATGCTTTTACGTTTTCTGAGATGAAGCAGGAGAATTTCACTAATTGATATTCTATATTCCTAACTTGATTTGGTTTTATTCGCTTTCATGATCGAGGACGATCGAAGCTAGTTTGGGGGTTGTTGATAAGTTAGGATTTTACGCTATTTCTATACCCCGTAAAAGCGTATCATCGATCATTATTAATTATAATATACTTGAATATCCATACTAACTTTTATTTTGTAGACATGGGAGCGAAAAGGACCAAAGCGGGCTTTATCGAATCCATTCTCATTAAAGTCGTCAAGCCCGGATCTATATACCCAAGCCCAACTACAATGAGCCCAAATTATCAAATGGGAGGAGCACGTAGCACCTTACCAAGCATGGCACGCTATTCAAGGCTACACCAAGTCAAATATTTGAATGCATTTTACACACATTCACGTGAGATGAGATAGGAGGTCGGCCCAATATTGAAGTGAAGACGTCAAACGTGTTTATAGATTCCAAGATATGTTGCATATCAATAAAGGAGTGGGGCCCATTATGAAGACTAAGTCGGCTGATTTTATTCTATTTAAAGGAGGGATGGCTGATCTTATTTGGGGGAGAGCTCTGCACAGCGAAAGAGAGAGCTGCGCAACGACTGAAAATAAAGAACATTAGACAGCGAAGAAAAAGAGCGCGACGCGAGCACCGTAACGAGGGCGATTTCTTACCTTTTTAATATTTCGTTTTCGACAATGTTTTTTTTGGATTATTGTCGTCTTCGTTATTAATATGCTAGCGTAATTCTTTTGGTTGAGGCGTGTGAGGCCGGGGAGGGGATTATGACTACGTAGTAATGTAATTATTATTTTATTTAATCATATGATTTGAGTTATGTATTCTTTGTTTGTGCTTCATATGCGTACGTGTGATTGGCCTCCATGCGTATGATTATTGATTGGTTTATGAGACGGACTAAGTGATTAGACCGATTAGAACGAAACATTGAATACCACTACGTAAAAACCGACCAGAGATGGAATTCAGTTTCGTATGCGTGGTTTCCGATAGTTTAGGCGCCGAAAGCGTTTAAACTCGGGGAATTTCATAAAGATCGAATGCACGTATAGGAACTACAGTCATATAGACATATAGTTGATTGGTTCTCTATTTACGTAGGGTTGCTATTGCGGGACAAACGAGTAGCACGTATGTTAGGAAGTTCTACCTTGACTGTATTCATATTGATTAGATAGATGATATTGCATGAAGACGTAGGAATAATTCGTGTCGAGCATGTGTCTTAATCACGTATTCGTCTACTGTTCTATCCTCATCTGTTTTATTTGGTTTTATTTTATTATTTGTGTTTTACCTCTTTTATCGAATCATCAAAACTATAAAAATTCCGTTAGTCTAAATTTGAATTAGGAAATTTTCTTAGAAATAGTCGAGCTGTCTTCGTGGATAGATACTCGGACTTCGTCCGTTTTATACTACTGCACGACCTAGTACACTTGCTAGTATTTGAGCGTGTCACAAGCCCCTCAATGCATTGACGTGAAATGACCGATCTATGCAAATATTCTCATATCTATCAATGCATTGACGTGAAATGACCACTCTATGCAAAAAGTTCTCATGTCTATCAATGCATTGACATGAAAATGACAACTCTATGAAAAGATTCTCCATATATATGTGAAATAACCTACTATAAATCTTCGTCTCTCAAATGGATTTCAGTTTTGGCAATTCGTCATCTTCCTCTTCAGATGATGATGATAATATGCTTATTATAAACACTCTTCGTCAGAAACAGAAATGATATGTCATGCTATTGCTAATTACAACATGATCTGTCAACAACTTCTTGCTCAAGAAAATCACCAAGCTTCACATGGCGGTTCTATTCCTGCCCATATTTTTATCAATCGTGATCGAGAAGCTGCTGATCATAGGTTGTACAATGATTATTTTTCCGAAAATCCATTGTACAATGAGACCAGTTCCGTAGAAGATATCGAATGTCTCGCTCATTGTTCATTCGAATTGTTGACAAAATCAAAGATCATGATCATTACTTTCAACAACGAGCAAATACTACAGGTAAACTTGGACTATCTCCAATACAAAAAATAATTGTTGTCTTTCATATGTTGGCATATGGTGTTGCAGCAGACGTACGGATGAATATGTCAAAATTGGGGAGTCTACTGCACACGAAAGTATGAAAAGGTTCTGTCAAGCGGTAATATAGGTATTTAGCGAGCGTTATCTGAGAAAGCCTAATTCTGATGATATTTCTAGACGACTCTATATTGGTCAGAAACGCGGTTTTCCAGGAATGTTTGGGAGTTTGGATTGTATGCATTGGAGGTGGAAAAATTGTCCTGCGGGTTGGGCTGGGCAATATACAGATCGTAGTGGCAAGACTACAATTATTCTTGAAGCCTTAGCTGATTATGATCTTTGGATATGGCATGCTTACTTTGGTTTGCCAGGCTCCAACAACGATATTAACGTATTAGGTCGTCTCACCTTTTCTCGGATCTAACTCAAGGAAATGCTCCTCCAGCTCACAATGTAATTCAAGGAAAAGAAACTCAACATGGTTATTATTTGGCTGATAGCATATATCCGAAGTGGTCTACGCTCGTGCAAACGATTCATAGTCCACGCGGTTCCGAAAAAACAAATATTTTGCAATGAAACAAGAAGCATGAATAAGACGTTGAACGTGCATTCGGAGTTCTTCAATGACGTTTCGGAATTGTAGCATGGCTGGTACGTTATGGAAAAAAGAAGTGTTACATGATATAATAAGGACGTGCATAATTTTGCATAACATGATTGTCGAGGACGAACGTGATTTAAATGCACCAATTGAAATTGAGATGGAAACGCCACCGCCGGATGTCGAATTGGCGACAGATGAAAAATGCTCGATTTCAAGAGTTCATATCTCGGTACAAAAAAATTAGAAATAAAGATGATCACATTGCACTTAGAAATGTGCTAATTGATCATATTGCACTTAATAATTATCTAGCTTTTATTGTACGACGTTTATCTCAATCTATTTCAATTGTTATATTGTGTAATTTCGATATTTTTAATAAATATTGTGTTCTATGTTTTTAATATGTTTTTATCTAAATCAAAATTAAAAGAATATTGTGGTTAGTTTCTAAAGTAGTAAAAACATAGGGGTGATATAGAAAAGTTATAAAAGTTGGTAGGAAAGGAAATATTATAGGAATATTCTTTTGCGTTTGCTTTTGCAGTTGACTATTGGAGAACAGTTACTGAAAAATGCGTTTGCCTTTGCGTTTGACTGTTGGAGATGATCTAAGGACCATCTTTAACAGTCAAACCGCAAACGCAAACGCATTTTGCAGTAGCAACCATAGTTTGCAATAATTGTTCTCCAACAGTCAACTGCAAATGCAAACGCAAAAGAATATTCCTGTAATATTCTCTTTTATACCATCTTTTATAACTTTTCAATATCACTGTTATATTTAATTACTTTATAATTTAACCACAGTATTCTTTTAATTTTGATTAATATTTAAGCAAATCACTATTGGTCAAAAAAATATTTAATTATATATTTGTGGTCAATACAATATATAAGTATATTAATATATAAAAAAATAACAAGATAAAAAAAATTATTACTACAATAAGGATGAAGGTTTAAAATAATTATTTATTATGTCAATTAATATTTTATTTATTTTATATTTTTGATATAATATTTAATACAAGTAAATGCCTTATTTGCAATTTCAAAACGTCAGGCGCATTTTTGCACTACTGTTGCAGCAGTTTTACTGCATTTTTGCGTTTTGCGTTTGCGTTTGCAGTACTATTGGAGATGGTCAAAATCAATTACATGTTTTTGCCCAAGTACCCATTTAAGATAAATTAATATTAACAACTATAAAATTATGTTTTTTCCTATGATTGAGCTTTTATATTAAAATTTAGAAACCTAGACAATGACATATCAAATTAAGCGGCGTAACAAAAGTAGGGATGTTCATTCGTTAAAACCGAACCGAACCGAATTTTCGGTTCAACAACTTTGTAACTGAATACGAAACCGAACTTAGTCGGTTTGGTTGGTAAAAACCAAATATTATTTTCGGTTTTCGGGAAAAAAATAAACTTTGGAGAAAAAGTAATATTTTAATAGCAAAACCGAATTAATTTATATATATATTATATTAATTTAGTAAATAATTTGTAATTTATGGGGTATCTACAGAAAAATACCCATTCATAAAATTTCAAGCCAGTACCCTGTCAAATTTTTTATATGTAGGTACATATTAGACTAAATTTTTTGCACATTGATACCTGTTCCGCCGCAAGTACGTCATAGGACACATTTAGTTACCATAGAGAAAACGTCTCGTGATACATAATACAATGAAAAAATGGTACATCATATAACATATTAAGGTACCATATAGAACGTATATAGGTACCATATGTGGATACCATATAAACACGTGACGTGGTACGTAAACACATATAAAAATGTACGTCAAGATGGGAAAATGGTATGCATATTTGCGGATTTCTATTTTTAAGAATCGAAAACCGAACTGAACCTCGTTCATATCGAATTTTCGGTTTTCGGTTCGATAATTCAGTTAACCCAACTTTTGAACATCCCTAAACAAAAGTCGTATCAATTTGGTGACGACGTGCCTTTTATTTTAGGGTTCTACTGTTCACACCCCCTAAACAAAACTAGTGTAACATGGAATTTAATACTTGAAATACTTTACATATAAGCCATACACGAATTTTATAACAAAATAGTGCAATAATCTTCAACAATAATAATTTTGCTAGTTTCTTTATTTTTCTTAACACGTTGCATTTATAATATTTTATTTTAAAATTAATCTAAACTTTACATTTTATGTGAAAAAGTATTACCTTAATTTATAAATACTAATAATTACTTGTTTTGATATAATCATATAACAATATTTCTTATTAACTTGTACAGTTAAAAAGATTTACTAGTTAATTTAGTTAGTTGCACATGATATATAACTAAGACAATATTTCTATGTTGTAGGTAGTATAAATATAATTCGTATGACAAATGCAAAATACTTATATATTTGTTGAATTATATATAAAACTGTATAATTTTGAGAAGCTAATAATATTGTTGGTTGAAAACATAGTAATTATTTACCTTAACTGTAATACTTAGGGCCCGTTTGCTATCCCATATTAGGCCTTATAATATAAATAATAATAGTTATCTCGTGTTTGGTTTCCATATTTAAGCCCGGAATTAATTCACAAGCCTGCTAAGCCCGATATAAAATAACCTTGGTAGATGGGTAACATAAAGTATCATAGGCTTAGTAAAATAAATTTGTACTGGACTTTTATTATGAGTTTATAACCAAACAGAGCATTAGGCAATAAATATGAGAGAGAATAATCTAATAAAAAACTAATTAAACTTGAAAACATGCTTTTCTAATACTCCCTCCGGTTTTTTTAGGTGTCGTTTAAGGTTTTTGCACTCATATTAAGAAATAGAATAAAATGACTAATATATCCCTAATTAAATTGCTTAAGACTATTTACTATATTCCATTTAATGATATTTTAAAAGGGTAAAATTGGAAATATGATAATATTTGTCTTGAAATCCGTAAAACGACAACTAATAAAAACAAAATCAAAGAGCTAAAACGACATGTAAATAAAATCGGAGGGCGTAGAATTTACTTTGGTAATAAAAAATGGGTGTATTTAGTATATGGGGCGGTTTGAAAGAAGTATCCTTATTTTATTCTAAGGACATGTAACATAAATGATATAGGGCTTTAAACTATAACGTTGATGATAATAAAATCGTAAAACCATGATTGATAATACATGCACGGATAAGTTATCGCATAAAGTTTATTAAACCTAAAAAATTTATTAGATCACAGTTTCCAACACAATGGCACCTTGTCCTCCTCTCGCTCTTCCAAACCACAATCAAGAAAATGATAAATTTTGAAAATGTAATTAAATATCAATGCATGTTAATTAATTAGTTCCATCTTGTCCGTGTTCCTTTGGATCTTTCTATCTCTCTCACCATCCATACAGAAGCATCACTCCATGGCATATTCTCTATATATTCAGTCTAGCTACTGCTTAACCTGCAAAAGACAAGGAGGGTAAGAACAAGAACATGGGCACTGCAACACTCATGGGGCCCTAAGTGATATGATAGTGAAAATGAATAAACAAAGCGACAAGTCGTGCGGAAAAAAATATACTCACGAGATGATATATGAGGATTTTAAAAAAAATATTGAAGTTATTATATGAAATTACCTGAGAATAAATGAAGGTCCCCGATATGGCAATGGCAGCGCCGAGGGCATTGATGGGCCTGAATGGGCACTTGGAATATGATGATCGAAGCATTATTACAGATATTTCTTCATCGTATTTCCAATGCTAAAAGTCAACGGAGATATCTCATTGAGAGACATGTACGACACTTGGTTGTAAAAATGGTAGAATACGCTCTGAGCCACAACCCACCTGCAAGAAAAATACTATCTTGTATCAATAAAAAATGCATATCTTTTTTCAAGAGATTCTTGATTCAAAACCAACAACAAAAATTCTTACCATATGAAATTAGGACCGATTTGAGAGATTGCTTTATGCCACCCACAGCCACAAAACTGTGGGCCCTCCACAGCCACAGCAAATGGAGTGAGTATCAAAAGCGACAAAATTGAGAGACAACCATAGTAATTCATCCCCACCAACGCTCGCCGACGATGACGACCTTCCGCCGCCGCTATTGTTCATTCCTCTCTTGGAGAATATGTTCCTAAAAACAAATGCCAAGTTCGACAACATAGCACCCATAAAACCTGCAACACATCCATTACATTAAAAAAAAAAAAAAAAGAGAGAGATTAAGGTTTAACTGCCATGCCACACACACGACACCTATTAGTGTAAGATCGAATTCGATGTAATAAACTATACCTGTAAGATTGAAGTTAAGCTCAGTAGCAGCAGAAAGCGCGCAGCCACCGATGATGGGCAGAAGCGAGAGATAACAGGCGCAGGAAAGCTCTCTCCGAGCAGAAACCTCGACACCAATACGCTGAAAGCTGGCTCGCCGCTCTTTATGATGTGCGTGAAAGACACCGCAACCTTGGACATGCTCACCGTCGCCGCCACGTGGCCGATTGTGTGAGCCACCGAAACCTAAATAGCAACAAAGAACACCCTCGATCAAATATCGAATCAAAAGAGAACATCGTGCTATAAAGAAAAAGTAATTATATCAAAACATATGCATACGGGCAGCAGGTTTTTCCAGAACTGTGCGTCGGTTTTTGGAGGTTCGGCGATCTTAGTGGCCCAAGAAATGAGCATGATCAGCGAGCCAGCGGCCAATGAGAGCGTAGAGGTTAGCCATGGGAAAGGAAAGGCGTTGAGAACTTTCTTGTTGTATATGTTGAAGACAACGTTGAGAGCCCACCAAGTGGCGAAGTAGACGCCGATCTTTAGCTTCTGAGCAGATTCGCCGTCCAAGTCGATGCTTATGGAACGGCCGACTGAGACCTGCCTGCTTCGTACGCGTCGCACCGAACCGAAGGCCGAGCCTCAGGCTCGGGATGGTTCGAGCCGAACGAGCCGCTGGTCAGTGCAGAGACGTACAGTGGCTTGCGGTGGTGTTGGAGTTGTGGGTTTGAGGGTGTTTTTCTGGAGATGAATGGGGTTTTGAAGCATGGGCTTTGTGAAGGTAGTAAAGTGGTTGTTGTTGTCGTTTTTGTGTTAGCTTTTATTACCGTTGTGTAGGAATATTGGTTTCCTGTGAGAGCAGCAGCCATTACAGTCAGCGTTTGCAAGAATTTCGAGATATAATTCTTGGCTACTGCTGATTGTAATAGCTTTGTTGCGCGTGTGTTTGTATGTAAATGTGAAGAACGAAGTGAAGAGGATAGATATATATATAGAGAGAGAGAGGAGAGAGTGGAGTGGTGTGGTGTAACTAAACACGGCACTATTTCTTAGCTTATTACCGACTTCTCAAGCTGGAAAAGGGTTGTATTTATTTGCAAAAGGCAAATTGAAATTGGGGCAATTATATAAAGTAGAAACTCTATAAATTAATACTCGATAATTTAATAAACTCTTTAATATAATATTTTGGCCGGTCCCGACTCGGGGATAACGTACTAAATTAATAATTCTCTAAAATTATAAGAAGACTTTTGATAATTTCTATAGGTCCCGTATAAATTATAAATTAATAATTCCATAAAACATTCCATGTTACATTGAAAATGACTCAATTGTCATTTTTTTTTAAATCAATTTTCCCTTGCATATAATCTCTAATTGTCATTGTCATTGTACTTCGGGCGTTGTCTTCTCGTAGTCAACAAGAAACTATTCAATGTGATGGTCGTTTTTATAGCTCGTTCGCGAAGGGAGCTCCATGGTAGAAATTTCAACATCATCTTCATCTTCTTTATCAAGCTTCATTAATATTACTTAAATGTACATTAACAATTACGTATTATGACAGGCTTGAGAAATTGACGGTTTTGATCCTTAATTTAGAGATTGAAGGTTTGATCCTTAATTTAACGTTCATTAACGACATACGAGATTGAAGGTTATTGATGTTTGAAAATTGAAAGGTAATACACACTATAAATTAATAAAATATTAATTTATCATTAATTAATAAATCTTGTAATTAATAAATTCGGCGGTCCCAACTGTATTAATTTATAGAGTTTCTACTGTATGTGCAATTTGAAGTCGTCCTACTTGTGTTTTCTAGGCTCAGTAGTATCGTAAGAAATTTGATGGAAAATGTGTATTTGTGTTCGGTTCCGAGGCATGACCCTTAGGCCTTAACTTAACACGGCTTTTCTTAGTTTTACTAAAATCATACTACTCGGGGTTTCTATTTTCTTTCCAGAATATGTACTTATGTTAGGATTTTCTATCCTTACTTTTTTTTTCTTCCGAATCAAGTGTACCAAAAAATCAATATAAAGTAAGAAAAATGAGAACCGTTGGAATGCATCAGTTTCACAGCTCTCGTTAAGTCACTATCGTGCATCTATCGCGAGTTTGGTGTGCCACAAGATGGACAATAATTGGAACTCGTCGTGTTTGCATTTTAATTGATACTCGAATTAAAATTTATTAAATAGATTTGCACTTATAAAAAAGTATTTTAATAAACCCAAAGTTACTAATTTTGAGCAGTCAATCAAATAATCAATACAGCAAGTGTGAGGTCCCCACTTAAATCAATGGGGTATTTCCAAATAAGAACCTGCAAATTCAATTGCAAGCTTTGGCAGTTTCTGTTTATTTTATATTTGTTCATACTATTTAAAATTAAAAAACATGATCTTTGTGCTTGGTTGGAATGATAAGTCTGTAGCATGTCGTCAACAGCAACATAGAATCGACGGTTCTAAATTCAAGCTACGTACTGTCGTTTTTCTTGCAGCAGCACTTTGCGACTATATAGTAAAATATCTTCTACTTGCAAACATTAAAATATTCAATTAAATTGAATTTAAGACCGTATAGTATGCATATGAAAAATCTGTAGACAGTTGTGTAAGTATGCCATCGCGATTGTGGCTCAGAGTTTAGCAGAAGATATTAGGTTTGACCCAGTCGCTTAGTAATTTTCTGTCAAGATCTAAAGTCATATTATTTTGTTTTATTTCTAAAATATTTTTTCCTCAACAGAGTTAGACACTATCAAATGTGACTTGAAAGACCCTAATCTAATTCACACATTTCCATGTATTCGCATTCGAAACATTTGATGCGGCCGAGCAGTATATTTCTTTTAACAATGAATAATAAAATTTGCTCATGCTAGATTACGTTCGTTTACCGGGGTCACATATGGAATATGATATTTTCGAATCGATCAATTTTTTTTTTTTCTCTTAAAGAAACGGGAATTGAATTAATATATGACGTCGATTCTTTGAATGGGTAAACGTACTTGTGTTGCATACCATACCAATACTCGGTATGGGCAATGTAATGCATCATTCTTCTTGGAATTTGTGAACTAAATCAACTATATTTAATATATACATATATTGTAGGGGAATGTATATGATGAATAGAAATTATATAAAAACTTCCGTTTCGACTAAATATAGCTGAATTGAATCGGAATTTCATTTTCTCAAGGGGACTTCACGTGTCAGGCCCCATTTAATTTTTAAAATAGAAATCAGACCCGTGTCAGAAATCATATAGTTTTAAGGACCCAATTCAGAATTTAACATAGAATAAAGGTTGATTGACGAAAATACCTTATAAAAGGGTAGTTATGAAGTGGTATCCAGCGCGCATGTTCTGTTATCAGTTATCACATAACAGGAAGTGTTACATGAAGTGGTACTGTAGATCCATGAAGTGGTATTGTATATCCATGAAGTGGTACGGTGAACAGTAAGTGGTACTGTAGACCCTTGAAGTGGTACTGGTGAACAGTGAAGTGGTATGATAGAGCCAAGAAGTGGTACTGGTGAACAGTGAAGTGGTACAGCATTGTAGACTCATGAAGTGGTAATGTTGACCAGAGAAGAAGTGGTACAGAGGACCATGAAGTGATACTGTTGGTCAGAGAATTGGTACTGCGTTTTTAGACCCATGAATTCCCAAACATTTCAACTGTACCACTTCACGTGTCTACAGTACCACTTCTTCTATGTTCAATATTACCACTTCATCGTCTACAACGCTGTACCACGTCTCAGTTCAACAATACCACTTCATGCGTCTACAGTACCACTTCATTGTTCACAGTACCACTTCATGGGTCTACTGTACCACTTCACTGTTCACCCGTACCACTTCATGGGTGTACAGTACCACTTCATGTACGGTCTATACACTTCTTTATGGTTACTTTGCTCGTTTGAAGAAGACGATGGCAGTGATTCGTAATTATTTTTGTTTATTATGGGCAAATTTGTCTTTTTTCATGGATCAGGTCCTTATTCATAAATGAAACTTAATTTTAGGTCCTTATTTCTATTTGAAACATGAATAGGGCCTGAAATCTAATGAAAATATGCTAAGTGGGCCTAAAATCGAATTAGCTTTTTTTCAATTATGCAACATCAAAGAATGGTACTGAGTCTTCCTCAACCCAGTCCAACCCTTCGAAAGAAGTCCTACATTGATAATTAAATGAGTGTTCTTTACACATAAATACCCTCGGTAAAAAACACTTGTAATTTAGTATCCTGTCAGGATTTTTTATATGTAGGTACCTAGTAGAATAATTTTTTTGCAGATAGATACCCGATTTGCCGCAGGTACGTCATACAACACATTCGCGTACCTTATAGCAACACATTTGGGTCCCCCTATAGAAATGAAAACGGTACGCCGTGTTATTAGCAGATTTAGATACGTTATATTTAAAATATAGGTACGCCGCAGAACACATTTAGGTATCCTAAACATGTTATGGTACGCCATACACACACAGGAAGGTACAGCATAACTGTAGAAGACACGGTTAAAAATTAAATCAGATAACTAGCTGTAAAATTCTGACATGGGTACCAATTTGTAAAAATTTATTCAATTAATATTTATGTGTAGATGTCCGTTAGGGGGGTCCGACTAGGTTAGGTTTGAATATTTACACAAGTTTTTCATCAATTATATAACTGTACTATGATTTATTTCGTGTATTTGCTTAAGGTCCTTCTACTTTACGCTATTTCGTTGCTCCGTTAAACCCATGTGTAACAGTAATCTAATCGCTACTCTGCAAAACCCTATCGTTGGAGCTCAACAACGATTTTGATTCTGCTACCTTTGACGAACACTAACGAGAAAGAGCTTCGAAGAAGATAATCAGATGAGCGAAAGACCAGTCCCGAGAAGGGAGAGTCCGTGGGGGTCTCTCCGGGCCACACAAAGAACCCAAAGCTCACAGATGTAATGATCGAGCTGAAGATGTCATCCAAGTAAGCATTTTTTGCGATTCTATTATTGCAAATTACTATTCGCGTATGCAAAATCATTGGTTATGTTAGCTTTCTCGTCCATTGATCTCTACGCCTATTTCGATATTGATGCAAGTGGTGGAGGAGATTTGTGCTCAGATGCTGTTCTATATTTCGAATTTTGAAAATTCTTTGGGAAATTTTAGTCAATCATTTCGTATGCTAACTGGGCAATTGGTTGCTATCATAGACACGATATTACATAGTATCTTCTTCTTTCAATAGAAAAGATATGCTGACATTCTTTAATTTTCCAATATGCTTCACTGTGCTTGTACTTGCTTTACACCTCTTAGAACTCTTTTATGCTCTAATTCTGTTTGGCCATTGATGTATCAATTTAGGCATGTTTCGAGGGTAACCCTTTTAAAACGGTTCCTGGGCCATTCAAACTATTTTGGCGGTGCATGCGTTCGAAGCCAGGGTATGTATTCATTCTCCAGGGATGGGATAAAATTCGATACAGTCCAGGCAGAAAACAAAAAAAGAAACCGTTTTCTATTTTCTTAAGAAACATTTCAAATATCAGGTCGGCAAATAATGATAGAATGTGACTCATTTCCCTTATGCTTCTGAGTTCTGATTTGCAGGGAAGAACCTACGGAGCCTTTCTACTATTTGGAGCTCGATCCACCGAAGACGCAGGAAATCAAACTCGAGTAGCTTTTCCGACTTTTCTGGTTCGTGATGATATTTTCTCTTCTCATTCACGTGACAATCTTAGTATTTCAATTTTAATCTCTGTGACTATTTTATCCAATGGGGATAGAAGGATGATAATAAGCCTCCTCTGTCATCATTACATTACCATGCTTAATGCCATAGTAAGAAACTCAGTTTTGTTTCTATCAGAAAAACTTTCTCCCTTTTCTCTTCCCATTAAAATTTTTAACGCCTCTGTTTTTCTCTACACATCACAAGACAACCGATCTTTAACTGTTCCATTCGTCCGAATTACGACTCGGTATTCTCCTAACCCTCCCAATTCTTACTCCTGAGCATTTCTTAGTCTCCGTCTCCCTCTGAAATGCCTAGGAGTCGTTCAATTAGTGAAAGAAAGAACGAAAGAAAGAAAGAAAGAAAGAAACGGGAAGAAAGAAAGAAGACAGAAAGGGAACACTTTCTGTTCAATGAAATGGAGTATCTATTATGGAAATGGAGAATTTTGGGCTTACCCCAATTCACGAGATTGAATCCGTAACCAATAGATGGGATCACTCTCCTTAACCACTATAAGACTTGTTTTCCTTTTTTTTCCTTAAGCGGCGATTATTGTATTTTTATACATAATCAAAGCATATGCTATACATAATAAGTAATTAATCTAATTAGCTGTCAAAACATGATAATTGTGATTAAGAGAGTTTTGGTGTTAAATAAATGATTCTGTCTATTTCTTTCATCTGTTTGTGTTGGACTTTTTCAAGAGTGGCGTGTGAGTGGTTTATTACCAGAAGAAGGTGGAATAGCGGACGCGGTCTTATATATTAGAAATAATGTTTAATATTCGTACGAAATGACAAAATTAACCTCCCCAGTATGTTTCTTCAAGTCCTGTCAAATCTCTTTTCCTTATATTGACGACACACGACTTTTCATTGGCTCTACTCGACCCCCAATTGCACGAGATATTTCACCCTTTTGATAGGTCGTTCGTTTCATACAATTTTCCCACTTTTCAGGCCAAAAGCATGATGATCTGATAAAGGTTTCTCTCTACTCTAGCTTTAGTTTAGGACGACGATGGTGAGATTAACCAACGCGCTGCTTACTGCTCTGTTTCCTGGCGGCCAGCACCGCTCCGATCACCCTCGCCGCCGACAAGATCTCAGCAAACCAACCCTCTCCGGCGACCAAACCATAGCCTCGTCCAACGGCAGCTTCGTCCTCGGATTCTTTAACCCAGTGACCAGCAGCAAACTCGTCGGCCAGGTACTACATCGGAATATGGACAGCCTACAAAAGTGCCTTCCAAGACCATCGTCTGGGTAGCCAACCGTGAAACCCCAGTTTCCGACAAGAACGCCGCCTCCCTACGCATCCTCGACGGAAACCTCGTCCTCCTAGACGAATCCCAGAACGTCATCTGGTCCACCGGCCTGAACTCCACGCGGAGCTCGAACCCCATCGCCGCCGTCCTTCGCGACGACGGAAACCTGGTCCTCAGAGAAGAAGGGTCGCGTCGGCGTTTCTGTGGCAGAGCTTCGACATCCAGCCCACACGTGGCTAGGCGGCAGAAGAATCGCCTACGACACAGAACGCAGAAGAAGATGCTGTTGACTTCGTGGAAGAACTCCGAGGACCCTGCGCGGGTTCTCTTCACCCTCGAGCCCGACCCGATCGGAAAGCAGTACCTCATCAAATGGAACGGAACCCAAGAATACTGGTCAAGCGGCGAGTGGAACGGCAAGATCTTCAGCCTAGTGCTGAGATGAGGCTCCTCAATACATCTACAACTTCAGCTACGTCGAAAACGCAACGAAAGCTACTTCACCTACTCCCTCTACGACCCGAACCGAATATCGAGGTTCATCATGGACGTCTCGGGTCAGATCAAGCAGCAGATTGGTTCGACAACAGCGACTGGAACCTATTCTGGTCCCAGCCCAGACAGCAGTGCGAGGTTTACGCTTCTGCGGGGCTTTGGCGCCTGCCATCAGAACTCCCAGCCCTTCTGCGCCTGCCTCCCGGGATTCAGACGCGCGTCGGAATCCGAGGAATCTGATGGACTACTCCGGGGGATGCGTCAGGGAATTCGACCTGCAGTGCAAGAGCGTCGACGGCGCTAATTCTCTTCGTCTGCTAAAAGGGGGAAAAAGGATAGGTTCCACGACATCCCTTACATGAGCTTGCCCCAAGGCTCGCCGGCCCCAAACGCCGGCTGTTTGTGGACTGCGAGGCCGCTTGCTCGAAACCTGCTCTTGCTCGGCCTACGCCTACGAAGACGACGGGGCGCTGCTCAATTTGGACAGGCGACCTCTTCAACCTTCAGCAGCTGTCCCAAGGAGACAGCAACGGCAGGACTGTCTACATAAAGCTCTCAGCCTCATCCTCGGTATTCGCCGGAGCTAAGCCCATCAAGCCGGCCACCATAGCAGCCATCGCAGCTTCCTCCGCCGCCCTGGCGCTCGTCCTCTCAGCAATAACCTCCGCCTTTGTGTGGAGGAGGAGATATACTGTCGAGGAGCTCAAAGACCAAGGCCATGGAGGGCAGCTCTTTAACGGCATTTCGGGTACAAAGACCTACAAATCGCCACGAAGAACTTCTCCGAAAAATTAGGCGCGGCGGGTTCGGGTCGGTCTTCAAAGGGTCGCTTCCGGCGACGGGTCGCCCGCGGTGGCTGTGAAGAAGCTCGAGAGCGTGACGCAGGGCGAGAAGCAGTTCAGGACGGAGGTCAGCAGCACCATCGGGACGGTCCAGCACGTGAACCTCGTTCGCCTCCGCGGGTTTCTGCTCGGAAGGCGACGCCAGGCGACTGCTGGTCTACGACTACATGCCCAACGGCTCTCCCTCGACTCGCACCTCTTCGAGCCCAAGCGGCCGATGGACTGGGCGACTAGGTACGGCGTGGCCCTCGGTGTGGCTCGGGGACTCGCCTACCTCCACGAGAAGTGCCGGGACTGCATCATACACTGCGACGTGAAGCCCGAGAACATTTTGCTGGACTCCGATTTCTGCCCGAAGGTGGCGGATTTCGGGCTGGCGAAGCTCGTGGGACGGGATTTCAGCAGGGTTCTGACTACGATGAGGGGGACGAGGGGTTACCTGGCGCCAGAGTGGATCTCGGGCGTGGCGATCACGGCCAAGGCGGACGTGTACAGCTACGGTATGATGCTTTTCGAGCTCGTCTCCGGGAGGAGGAATGCGGAGGGCGGCTCGGGCTATGGCGGGAGGTTTTTCCCGACGTGGGCGGCTGAGGCGGCGGCGGGCGGGCGGGGGATTTGATGAAGCTTTTGGATCCGGATTGGAGGGGAGGGCGGAGGAGGAGGAGGTGATTAGGGTTTGTAGGGTGGCTTGCTGGTGCGTGCAGGACGACGAGGGTTTGAGGCCGACGATGGGGCAAGTGGTGCAGATACTCGAGGGATTATGGAGGTAACGTCCCGAGGGTTCCGAGGTCGCTGATGATGCTGGCGGAGGGAGGCGATGAGAACGTCGTCTTCTTTACGGATTCGTCGTCGGCGTCGGGGAAGAGTACGTCGGGGACGAGGAGCGGGTCTACGAAGAGCGCTAGTGCGCCTTCTCATCGTCGGGCGTTAGTCATTGCGTTTTTCGAATGTCTCAAGTAGGTGGGATTTTCGTCTTTCTTGAGTGTAGTTATTATATGATTAGAGGCTTGGTTTGTAATTTGTATGCTGTATGCGTGTGTATTATGTATGTTGAGAAAAGCAGATCGCCGTTAAACCGCGCTTGGAATAAAATCACAAGAAGCAAAAACAGAGACGAGCAACAGTTACAATGGGAAACAGAGGATCGATATCGAAGACGCCAAAACTAACACACTCAAGGGGCAAAATGTATGCCAAATCCTTACTTATCGACCTAACCTTTTCGAGTCAAGTCAAGAAAAAAGTATTCCACCAAAACCGAAGGGCGTGGAATTAAAAGGGGGTAAGAGGCGAAACAGAGGAAGAAACGGAGAAAACAGAGGATAAAGCAATACAAAAAGGTCCCTGACTAATACGAATAGAGTCCTGAATTCTGACAAATGTTGCTTAGCATGAAGCTGAATATTATGATCGTGGTCAATAGTGTTGTGTTGATTAGGTCAATCTTAAATGCCTGTTGACTTGTAGGCTCAGTTGAACTGAACCATTACATTTTGGGGCTTTAACAATTCGGCCCATCTTAAGTTCCATTTAGGTTTAAGGCCCCTTTCAAGAAAATTGTTATAAGGACTCGATTTCTGCAGTACCATTTCGTTGTTCTACAGTACCATTCATTCTTCAGTACCACTTTGTTTTCCGCAGTACCACTTAATTGTTCTGCAGTACCACTTCATTTATCCTGCAGAAATAATGAACTGGTACTGCGAAACAATTAAGTGGTACAGCAGAACAACGAAGTTGTACTGCAGACAATAAGTGGTACTGCAGACAATTAGTGGTATTGCAGAAATCGGGTCCTTAAAACTAAAATTTTCTGACAGGGCCTGAATCAAATTTTAAAACTTAAATGAAGCCTGAATCATAATTAACATTACTTTTTTCAGCAAATTAGTGAGTATACAAGTTTTGTATGCTCAAAATGGAGACTTTGATTCCCTCGTCATTTTGATGAGTTCCTCTTTCCCATTCCTTAAAAAATTAACAAATTGAACTTACTAGATCATTCAATCCAATTTGGTAACCAATAGTCCCAAATTCATCATTAATCGGAATCAGAAAGCAGAATATGATTCACATCCCTTCACTCTTTTAGAAATAAAACGGTCGGTGATTCAAGATTGTACTTTTACGTGCATCACATTTCACGGCCAAAGCCAAAGATGAGATGTATTTCTTGATTTAAATCATTACGCTCATCCCATCAAAGAAAACCAAACGTGCTACTTACTGTAGACAAAAATCGGCCCGACACTGAGGTGGACGTATTTCATTCACACCTTTTCTGCCTCTCAAAAAACAATAATACAAAAATAAAGCTATTATTTTTATTTATTTAAATTCTTGTCCATCAATGCAGAAACAGAGACTGTCCTTGTGTTCGTTTTACGTATGAACGACTTTGAGAGGCGAAGGGGCTCTTCGAATGTGACGCATCATCATCATCATCCCCTCTCCTACAAACAGCCGAAGAGTACAAAAAGTAATAATAAGAACAATTATGAACTCATATGCTCGAAAAAATCCCAGTTATCAGATATGGGCCGAGTGGTCATCAACGTTTCGTACAATTGATCTTAATTTTATGCCACCTCATACATACATAGATGATGCTACCATTCATTCATTTCTTGAAGCACCATGTGAACTTAACGAGACAATGAAGAAGACCACCTTGATGTTCACATTATATTTATTTAATGAGAAAAGAACCAGACCAAGCTTCAATTT
Source organism: Craterostigma plantagineum (assembly GCA_027422505.1). NCBI lineage: Eukaryota > Viridiplantae > Streptophyta > Magnoliopsida > Lamiales > Linderniaceae > Craterostigma > Craterostigma plantagineum. Next base: position 3,264 of record JAPQWV010001146.1, on the reverse strand, counting down.
TTATTATTATGATTGAAGAATTTCACATTTCACTCTCAAGATCAACTAAAATTAGGTATATTAGGCCTAGAAGTTGTTACGATTTTTTGGGCATGCTAATTCTTCTACTCATATAATATAATGCCGTGTGACATACTTGGAAGTCAAATTTCACGCAAATTCGAGACGACACTTGATTTAAACAATATATGAATTATCATCCCTCCAAATTCCAAGGTTAAGTTTTATTTTCTGAAATAACTTACCATCGTTTATTGTGCATATATTGCACGATTGTGATGGATTTGCTCGAGTAGAACCGACCATTTCGAAGTAATTATTGGTAATATATTTGACAATTTAAATGTGGAGAGCAAAAACCAAACCCACAAAGAAATATATATACAACCAAGATTGAGCATCATTCATCATCAAGAGTTCTCATCACATCGTCTCAGAGAGACTAAAGAAACAGTGCAAGGAAAAAAAGCTATTCCATTTCCAATGAGCAGCCAAATCGGCATCGATTGGTTCGAAGAAGCAGCGGAAAAAGCAGAATCAGTCCAAACCCAAATTCTCCAACAGATTCTCGAAAAAAACATGGCGCAGAGTACTTGAAGAATTACCTCGGAGGCGTCGACGTTCTTAAGATGGAGGCGCGTGCATTGGAGTCGCTCTACGCCTCTTCAGTCCCACTCGCCACACATGCAGATTTCGAGCCTTACATTCGGCGATAGCCGAAGGAGAGACTGCGAACCTCCTTACACAAGAGCCCATTACAACCCTCTCATTAAGGTTCCTTTCTTTTTCTTCCTTCTTCTTTCTACTCCCATGTATCAACATCGCAGAATGTATGTTAAAAAAAAAACCCTCCTTTTTTCTTTTTCTCCTGTTTGTGCTTGTACTACAGTTCTGGCCGACCGAGAGAAACAGAAGTACGTGCCCTTCACTCGCCATAGCTCTAAGACGACCCTTCAGATCTTCGAAATCGCCGCTTCATATAGGTCGAGGTATGTCATTACACCATGTTGAGAATAACTTCGGTCAAATTTTCTAGCTAGACAATCGTCTCAGATCAGCTTTTTAGACAGTCCTCTTTCGAACCCGCCCCGACAGGATATACCCGACTAGCAGGCGGGAAAATCCTCGAGTTCATATACAGCGGCCAAAGGTCGAAAACCCGAGGAGGAGTCACCGTGGCATGGCCACGACACACGTCTACGCAAGCCAAGAGTTCAAACTCAGGCAATCAAAGACAAACTCATTCACATGCAGCCCTAACGAAGTAATTTCGAGCGGCGACTACAAGCAATCCACCTACTGCCACCTCCTCCTAGGCCTACGCTTTGCCGACCAAATCGAAGCCATTTCCTCGACATTCGCCTACAGCCTAGTCCAAGCGTTTAGGACCCTCGAAGATTCTTGGAGGGACATATGCTCGGACATAAGACAAGGCAACCTCAACCCTAGTAGGATAACCCTCCCCGCCTTGAGAAAAGCTGTCCTAGAAGTCTCGGGCCGACCCGACCCGACCCTGGCGGAGCGGGTCGGGTCGATCTGCGAGGAGTTAGAGGGGAAGGGCTGGTACGGGCTGGTGCCGGCGCTCTGGCCCATGCGAAGTACGCGTGCTCGATAATGACGGGCTCGATGGAGCTTTACTTGGGAAAGCTGAGGCACTACGTTGGGGACGGGCGGGTGCCTCTGGTCAGCGCGGATTACGGGTCGAGCGAGAGCTGGATCGGGGCGAACGTCGACCCGTGTCTGCCGCCCGAGAGGGTGAGTTTTGCGGTGATTCCTACGTTTGCGTACTTCGAATTCATACCGGCTAGGAGGTGTATAGGGAAAGAGCGCCGGGTACTATTAGGGGACGACGAGGATTTCGAGGAGGACGAGGCAGTGAGGCTCGCCGACGTTAAGTTGGGCAGGAGTATGAAGTTGTCCTCACGACGTTCACGGGTACGTATTAAGTACGTACATAATATACGTGCAAGTCTTTTTTTTTTTTTTTTCTGAGTTTGTTGATTTTGTCATAGCATGATTTTTTTGTGACTTGTGTTTGCTCATGCTAACCATTCGTTTCTGTTTTTTTTTTTTTCTACGTACGGCTTGTCTAGTAATCTCATATATGGTCTTGGACCAAAAAATGCAGTGCATTGTGCAGGGATAAGATAGAGAGACGATAGGGCTAGCTGTCGATATCGACATGCAAAATAATTATTAATATTTTGACTTTATATAAATAAGTGGACCATAATAGAACCATCCTTTTCTAGTAGCCCTACTTGGATGGAATCGGGATACGTGAAATTTGAAATATAGATCCTTTTTTTTGGTGTAGAATTAGTGACAAATGACAATTATCCTTCATAATATTTTCATAGTCGCTTTTAATATTAGTCATCTTATACGGAACGCAACGAAGACGATGGATGTTTTTTCTACATGGGGCCCTGGGGAACCCATGCAGTCTTTGTAACAAGACATTTTTTTTGAAAAAATTCCAAATCTTTTATAATTTTTTTTGATTAGATTAAATTGATCAAATCCTTAATAAGCCACGCAGGGCTATACAGATACAGGTTGGGCGACGTCGTGGAAGTCGCGGGCTTCCACAAGAACGCCGAAGCTCAGCTCATATGCCGGCGAAAGCTGATACTGACGATAAACATAGACAAGAACACGGAGAAAGACCTACTCTACGTCGTAAACAAGAGCTCCCAAGCGCTGCTGAAGGAATCAAAGGCCGAGCTAGTTGACTCTCTTCGAGCCATGCGAGCCTATGCAGCGCGCCGGGACACTACGTAATATACTGGGAATCAAAGGTGAAGCGGACGACGAGTTGCTGGGCGAGTGCTGCACGGAAATGGACGCTTCATTCGTCGATTACGGGTACATAGTCTCTAGAAAGAACGGCTCTATTGGGGCTTTGGAGCTTCGCATCGTGGAGGAGGGGACGTTTATGAAGATCATGGAGCATTTATTGAAAACGGGGCCGTTCTTAGCCAGTTCAAGACGCCGAGGTGCACCAAAAACCAGTCTTGCTTAGGATTCTCGACGTTTGTACCGTCAAGAGATTCATTAGCAAGGCTTATTAAGAGCTCGATGTTTATTTAGTGACGGGTCAAGTGGATAGTTACAAGAAATCGTAACTATTGAAGGACCACTTCACCTAAAAGATTAAACTTAAGGGAGCGTATCGTATTATAAATTTTATTTTTGCCAACAAGCCCCATCACGTTTTAGCTGTGCTCTTCCTTATCTGATATTAGAGGCGGAATATTCATA